>WBNM01021044.1:24162-89585 GCA_013399055.1 Ramphastos sulfuratus
CCTTCCCTCCTTTCCCTGCCTTTCCCCCCTTCCCTCTTTTCCCTGCCTTTCCCCCCTTCCCTCTTTTCCCTGCCTTTCCCCCCTTCCCTCTTTTCCCTGCCTTTCCCCCTGATGGGCCAGGCCCTGGTGACTGGAGAAGACTTCTCCAGCAGCCCTTGCAGAGAGGCCACCCTGAGGCTTTGAGGAGCAGCTTCTGGTCCCACACCTCACTTCTGGGGTGAGGTCTGGCAGGAGACAGGAGGGCAGCGCTGGAGCTCTGAGTGCTGGAGCAGAGAAAGGTCACTGGTGGTGGCTTCTCCTCTCTGCAGCAGAGGTTCAGCCTGCTGAGCTCTTTTCCGCTCCCCTCTCCCTTGCAGATGGCTTCCGAAAGGTTGTCCACATCGAGCAGGGAGGGTTGGTGAAGCCAGAGAAGGATGACACAGAATTCCAGCACCCCTACTTCATTCGAGGCCAGGAACATCTGCTGGAGAACATCAAGAGGAAAGTAACCAGCGTAAGTTCCTGCAGCAGCTGCTGCTCTGCACAGACCCTTTGAGAGCAGGTGACTGAGCTCAGAACCACCACAGTGCCACAAGGGCTGAGGGACGCTGGTGGCTCCTGGCTGTTGTCTCATGCTGGCAGCTCTTCTGGCTTTTTATCCAGGCATGAGCAGTGGTGCCATCCTGCTCATCGGGTCCTTGCTGCCAGTTCCTTTTGGTCATGAGGCAGCTTCTTCGTTAAGTTGGTTAGGACACTGCTTGAGACTTCTCCAGCACCATCAGAAGGACCCAGTTGAGGCTCTGACCTTGCAAACCAAACCACTTCTGAGTTCAGCAGGGGATCTTGCTGTGGTTCTCTGCAGAAGTAGCTTCTGCTTGAGTTTTGTTCTGGATAGAGAGATCTGCTCTGGGCTCTGAAGACACACAAGAGCAGTTGGACCTTGTAGGAGGTTGGACTCAGGTGAGGTTGGTCATATCTTCCAAGGAAGAAGTGACAGGACAAGAGGAACCAGCCTCAGGTTTGTGCCCCAGACTCCAAGAAGGAGCTTGAGGGGCTGGAGGTGTCCAGGGAAGGGCAACAAAGCTGGGGAAGAGTGTGGAGAAGTTGAGGAGCAGCTGAGGGACCTGGGCTTGTTGAGCCTGGAGCAAAGGAGATTGTTGGGAGACCTTCTGGCTCTCTGCAAGTCCCTGAGAGGAGGTTGGGGTGTGGGTTGGTACCTTCTTCCAGAAGAAGTGACCTCAAGTTGCCCCAGGGGAGGTTCAGGTTGGGCATGAGGAACAATTTCTGCCTCTTGAGGCTTGTTGTGATGGTTTGAGAGTTCCCTGCTCCCCCACACAATGAAATCACCCAGACTAGGCTCAGCCAGCTGGAAGTTAAAGGACAAAGCTATATTTACAGCTTAGCACAATTTACAAGCAGATATATACACAATACACAGTTGTATACAAGCTAAAAGTAATACAGAAACACAAAGTCCCTCCAAAACAATCAGATTGCCAGAGGANAAGGACCTTCAAAGGTCATCTTGTCCAACCCCCCTGCAATGACCAGGGACGTCTCCAACCAGATCAGGTTGCTCAGGGCACTATTAAGTTTGACTTGGAATGTCTCTGGGGATGGAACCTCTATCACCTCTCTGGGCAACCCATTCCTGTGTTCCACTACCCAGCCCTGGAGCGGTTTCAAAGCTTAGAGCTGTGGTGCTAAGGGCCATGGGTTGGTGGTGCCCTGGCAGTGCTGGGGCAATGGTTGGACTCCATCAGCTTGGAGGTTTCTTCCAACCCAACCCCTTCTGTGATTCTGTACCAAGAAGATCTTGGTTCGTGGTCCTGAAGTTTTGCAGAAGAAAACAGCTCCTTGGAGGGCTTCATTTGCCCTTTCTGGCCCCAAAAGGTCCATTTTCAGGCTATGCCCCAATTGGATGTTCTGCAAACATCAGACCCCTGCAGAGAGGTGTCTCAGGTAGCCCTCCTGGGGAGCCGCTCTTGGGCGTGCCCACAGCGGCTGCTGTAGGGGGCAGACAGGAGCGGTTGGAAGCTGGGAGGAGGCAGGCAGCATCACCAAGCTCTCCACTTCTGCTCCCCAGGTGTCCAGCATAAAGAACGAGGACATCAAGGTCCGGCAGGACAACGTCACCAAGTTACTGACCGACATCCAGGTGATGAAGGGCAAGCAGGAGAGCATGGACTCCAAACTGATCGCCATGAAGCAGTACGTGTGGGGAGGGGGAGGGGTGCCACATGCAGGGGGCTTTGCCCACTGATCCTTCCATCACCACCTTGGCTTTAGGTCCTTGTGAGGGAGGTGGTTGGTTGCTACTCAGTCTCTTCTGATTGCTTGAGGAGCACAGGTTGCGTGTGAAGCACTTGGCACAAAGATTTGGGTGGTGCAGGGACCTTTTGAAGACCATTAAAAGCTGGTAGGACATGCAGGGGGCTTTGCTCGCTGATCCCTTCCATCACCACCTTGGCTTTAGGGCCTTGCGAGGGAGGTGGTTGTTGCCACTTGCTCTCCTCTGGTTGCCTGAGGAGCACAGGTTGGGTGTGGAGCACTTGGCACAAAGATTTGGGTCGTGCAGGGTCCTTTTGAGGGCCATCAATGACCTGGTGTTGCAGCAACCATCCCAGATGTGGTGTGAAGCTTCTTTGGAGCATGGTTCTGCTTGAAGATGATGGTGGAAAGGCTGGAGGAGGACTTCAGGAAGGCCCTCCCATGCTATGGTGGTGCCAACCTGAGCTTCTGATGCTTGGTGTTCAGGTTTTGCCTTGGGATTGGTTTTCCTCTCATAAAGGCACAGTGATGGTGTCATGGCTTCTGCTGCTCCAGAGACTTAAAGTCACTGGTGATGACTTCTGCTGTCCTTCTGCTCTGCTATTGTCATCTTCTTCCTCAAGTCTCTGGAGTTTTTCCTTGAACCTGGTTAAATTCTCACCCTGTTGGGCTGGGACCCAAAATGGGAGATGCTGACATCTTCCTTGTCTTCAGAGACAATCAGAGCATGGCTGCTCACCCTGACAGGACATTTTCCCCATGATAAGCAAATCCCAGCATGGTAAAGTGGGAAGGGACCTCTGGAGCTCACCCAGTGCAGCCCCCTGCTCCAGCAGGGTCACCTACAGCAGGTGCCTAGGATCCCAGTGTCCAGGTGCCTTTGGAAGCTCTCCAAACAAAGACACAAGATTGTGGATAACCTCTCTGGACAGCCTGCTGCAGGGCTTGCAACCCTCCAAGCCAAGAGGCTGCTCCTGAGGGAACCTCCTGGCTTCCAGTTTGTGCCTGGTGCCCCTTGGTCTGTCCTTGGGCACCAGTGGGAAGAGTCTGGCCCCAGCTTCTTGCCCCACACCCTGCAGATGTTGACAAGGTCTCCTCTGAGTCTTCTCCTGTCCAGGCTAAGCAGCCCCAGGTTCCCCAACCATCCTTGCTCAGAGTCTTCTCAGCAGCTTCCCAGCCTGCCTTGGCCTCTGTCCAGTAGCTCCCAGTCTGTGCTGAAGTGGGGAGATCAGCACTGGCCCCAGCTCTGCAGCTGTGGCCTGATCAGGGCAGAGCAGAGGGGCAGGAGAACCTCCCCTGGGCTGCTGGCCACACTCTGCTGAGTGTCCTCAGGGGACCCTTGGCCATCTTGGCCCCAGGGTTCTCCTCTCCACCTCTGTGGCAGTTGCAGTCCTGAGATAGGGTCAGGTGCTGCAGTCCCAAAAAACTATCTGAAGGACCAATATATTGAGGAGAATGAGAAGGTCTCTAGGGTGGGTTCTGGCCCCTCCATTGGCTGCCTCTCAATCATTCATTAGCATAAATTAGCATAAATTAGCTTTCTTCATCACAAGCACTCTGGAAACCACTAGATGGAGTCCCTGCAGCAGCTCTTGGGGCTCTGCTAAGAGCAGAGACCCACCAAGCCCTCTCCATGCAGCCAAGCTGCCTTCTTCCTGCTCCCACCAGTAGGACACTTCTGGACCAGTTCTTTTAATTCCCTAGAAGGTCCTGGGTGGACTTCTAGGAACTGAGTGTGGTGGAACAGCTTCACAGAAGCTCTTCATCTCCTGGGTGATGCCTGAAAATGGTTCAGTCCCAAGTGAGCCCTGAAAAACCAACAGTCCTTGGCCACAGCAGCTTCCAAACCACATCTGGCCTCTGATCTATGCCACAGGAGCTGCTTCTATGGCCAGAAAGGAACTAGGAGCACTGGTGATTGGGGTGGTCCCATCAACCCACTCCTGAACCTGCCGAGTCCCACCCTGACCAGCTGAGACACATGCTGTGGGTTGGAACATTCAACTGCAACCTCCCCATGGCATGATGACCTCTTCTTTGCTGAGTTTGCTCTACCATTCCTGGCTGTTTCTACACACTTGACCATGGCAGGGATGGTCCTTATGGACTTGGGGACACTAGGGAGGCCACCCCTGGAGTGCTGGGATCAGCTTTGGGTCCCTGACTCCAAGAAAGCCTTTGAGGGGGTGGAGGTGTCCAGATAAGGGCAAGGGAGCTGGGGAAGGGTCTGGAGAAGGAAGAGAAGGGTATGGAGAAGTTGTGAGGAGCAGCTGAGGGCCCTAGGGGTGTGGAGCCTGGAGCAAAGCAGGCTGAGGGGAGAGCTTCTGTCTGTCTGCAAGTGCCTGAGAGGAGGCTGTAGCCAGGTGAGGCTGAGATCTCTTGTGCCAAGCTCTGGGCCAAGAGGAATTGACCTCAATTTGCCCCATGGGAGGTTGAGATTGTCCCTGAGGAACAATTTGTGCCCCTTGAGGCTTGTGCAGGCCTGGCCCAGGCTGCCCAGGGCAGTGTTGGAGTGCCCATTCCTGGAGGGGTTTGCAAGCCATGGAGCTTGTGGTGCTGAGGGCCATGGGTTGGTGGTGCCCTGGCAGTCCTGGGTCAATAAATGGACTTGATCCTCAGGGACAACCTCAACCTTCCCTAGGGCAACTCGAAGCCACTTCCTCTTGACTCAATGCTTGGCACAAGAGATCTCAGCCCCACCTGGCTCCAACCTCCTCTCAGGCACTTGCAGACTGACAGAAGCTCTCCCCTCAGCTTCCTTTGCTCCAGGCTCCACACCCCTAGGGCCCTCAGCTGCTCCTCACAACTTTTCCACACTCTTCTTCTCCAGACCCTTCCCCGCTCTACTGCCCTTCTCTGGAAACCTCCAACCCCCCTGGGCAGCTTTTTTCAGGGCTTCATCACCCTCATTCAATAATTTCCTCCTTGTGGCAGAGCCAGATTCTCTGCTCTGTGGTGGCTTCCATGCATCCCCTGTTCCAAGTGTGCTCCTCATCACTCTACTCTCTGGCTGAGTTGTTGGTGACCTCTGGCTCCTCCAGCCTTGCTCCCAGTCTGTGGTCCTTGTTTTTATGACCTCTAAATTGGACAACTGCTCCGTGTGTTTTATGGCCTCACTGTGCAGATGTTGTTCAGCTCCAGCTGTGGAGAGCTCGGAGCCAAAACACTTCAACCATGGCCTCCATGTGTTGGGCTGGTCCTGAGAGACGTTCTCTGGCTTTCAGTCAAGCATCAGCTTGATCTTAACAGGCCTTTGATGGCTCCTAATGCTGAGCACGAGGTGGGATCTTCTGGTTTATCTCCACTGCTGTGTTTTATGAGCTCACTCCCTGCCTGAGAACATCTGAAGGCACTTTTATTGCTCCTTCCAAACCTTCAGACCCGTGGAGGACATGGGATTGGGGGCCCTGAGTGAAATCTGAAGCTTATTACCATCATCTTCTGACATGCTGATGGGGAAATAACTCAGCCCAACTGGTGTCTCCCACCTCTGTTTGGTAGGACAAGCTCCAGCTTTGTGTCTCAACCTGGACCAGGCTCTCACCCTCTACGCTCAATCACAGGGTGGTTGCAGTTGGAAAAGACCTTGAAGGTCATGGAGTCCACCCAACAATGCAACACCACTGTGGCTTGGTGTGGCACCACAACAGCAGACTGCTCACAGCCCCAGCCAAGCTGACCTGGGATGGTTCCAGGCATGGGACATCTCCCACCTCTCTGGGCAGCCTGGACCAGGCTCTCCCCACCCTCCCAGGGCAGAATTTCTTCCTCAGCTCCAGGCTCCAGTTCCCTCTTCCAGTTCAAACCCAGCACCCCTGGTCCCACCACAACCTCTCCTGATGAAGATCCCTCCCCAGCTCTCCTGGAGCCCCCTTGAAGTCCTGGAGGGCCACCAGAAGGTCTCCCTGGAGCCTTCTCTTCTCCAGGCTGAACAACCACAACTCTCTTTCCCTGTTCTCTCCTTGTGGAGAGAACAGAGCTGGAAGATCAGGACCTTTGATTCACCATGTCCCAGTGTGGTGGGGCAGGCAGGGATCTCTGGAGCTCACCCAGTGCAGCCCCCTGTTCCAGCAGGGTCACCCACAGCAGGTGCCCAGGATCCCAGTGCCCAGATGCCTTTGGAAGCTCTCCAGACAAGGACACCACAACCTCTCTGTGCAGCCTACTCCAGGGCTTGCAACCCTCCAAGCCAAGAGGCTGCTCCTGAGGGAACCTCCTGCCTTCCAGTTTGTGCTTGGTGCTCTTTGGCCTGTCCCTGGGCACCAGTGGGAAGAGTGTGGCCCTAGTCTATTGCCCCCCACCTTCTGGAGGTGCCATCAGATGCTGGTGTCCAGCTTCTGGTGTGCTGAGAGTTATCACTGCTGTCATTATTTTCCCCTTCTCCTTGTTGACCTTTGACTTTCTCGTGGCTGAGAAATGGGGAGGGTGGGAGGTGGTTTCCCCTTGATGATCAAAGGCTTTTTTCATCATCTGAAGTCTTCCAAACTTGTGGTCACTTCAGAAGCTCATTTAGGGCTTTTGATTGCTCATATGAACAGCTTATTGGCGTGGTGTTTGGTTCCTCCTTTGTGGCTTGGCATGAAGATGATGACTTCGGAACCTCCAGGAGATGAAAAACTCCTTTGTCTGGTGTGGTTGCTCTAGGAAAGGTGAAGTCCATGTCCAGGGGTGGGGTTGTTGAACCTCCTCAAGGTGTTACCATTAAGCACATTGAAAATTGGAAACTGGGAAGCTGGGAATGGGCACTTTGGGGGACCGCTGAAGGTCTGCAGGTTTAGAAGAATCTACAAAAGGAGTGAAGCTGCTTTTGGAGGGGTGCAAAGAGCAGCTGAAGGCCCTGTGCCATGCTTAGACCACAGTCATCTTGGTCTTCCTCTGTGAAAGGAAGACAAGATTCTTCTCAGGGACACTGAGGAAGCAGCCTCAAGTTGCTCTAGAAGACATTTAGGTTTGACGTGAGGAGCAAAGGAGGCTGAGGGGAGAGCTTCTGGCTGGCTGCAAGTGCCTGAGAGGAGGCTGGAGCCAGGTAGGGCTGAGATCTCTTGGGCCAAGCATTGGGCCAAGAGCTCTGAAGCAGCTTCATGCTGCCCCAGGGGAGGTTGAGGTTTGCCCTGAGGAACAATTTGTGTCCCCTGATGCTTGTGCAGGCCTGGCCCAGGCTGCCCAGGGTAGTGGTGTAGCGCCCATTGCTGGAGGGGTTTGCAAGCCGTGGAGCTGTGGTGCTGAGGGCCATGGTTTGGTGGTGCTCTGGCAGTGCTGGGGCACTGGTTGGACTCTAGAAGCTTGGAGGCCTTTTCCAGTCCAACTCAACACATCCATGACTCCATGATTAAAAGCAAAGGAGCAGAGTTAGTTTTTCCCACTCTTCTGGAGAAAAGCTTTGAGACCTGTAGCCATTGTATGTGGAGCCAAAGCCATCACCTTCACACAGTTCTTCTGTCCTCACCATAGCTCTTCACAGATGCTGATGGACCTCCTGGTCCAACCACTCTGCAGTGAGCAGAAACCTGAGGGGGTGAAATGGATGGAAATGACTGGATTAGAGTCAAAATAGCTCAGGAAGATAGAATGTTGATGACACCAGGAGAGCCTGTCCATCTTCTGCTGACCAAACTGAGCTACCCAAAGAGGGTTGCTAGGGCTTCTCATGGATTCTTCTTGCCATGGTGTGCTGAGAGGATACAAAATGGGTCATGAAGATGATCGGGGTCTGGAACAGCTCCTCTGTGAGGACATGATGAGAGAATTGTGGTTGTTCAGCCTGGAGAAGAGAAGGCTCCAGGGAGACCTTCTGGTGGCCCTCCAGGACTTCGAGGGGGCTCCAGGAGAGAGAGGGGAGGGACCTTCATCAGGAGAGGTTGTGGTGGGGCCAGAGGTGCTGGGTTTGAACTGGAAGAGGGAACTGGAGCCTGGAGCTGAGGAAGAAATTCTGCCCTGGGAGGTTGGGGAGAGCCTGGTCCAGGCTGCCCAGAGAGGTGGGAGATATCCCATGCCTGGAACCATCTTAGGTCAGCTTGGCTGGGGCTGTGAGCAACCTGCTGTGGTTGGAGATGTCTCTGCTGACTGCAGGGGTTGGACTGGGTGACCTTTGAAGGTCCCTTCAGCCCAACCCAGTCCATGATTCCATGGCTCTGTGACAGGAGCCAGGCAATCCTGTCATGCTGGACCAATCTCCTGCCCCCAGCTCTGGGGCTTTGGGACTTCGTGAGGTCCAGGTGATGCCCTGGCCCATGATGTTCCTCTCTCCATTTGTTCTCCTTTGTGTGTCCCATGGCTCCAGGGCTGGCAGCAGATCCTGCATCCTAATGAGGTGGTGTCTGGAGAAGCCTCTCCCTTTGTTTGGCCCAAATCTGTCAGCTGCTGACTTCAGTGGAGGAGGGGGGAACAGAGGGGACATTTGCTGCCTGTTTCTCCATGGCTTTGTCTGGTGGCTGCCATGGGGTTGGGGTTTCACATCCCCTCTCCTCATTTCGCATGTCACCATCATCTCCTCCAGGCTGGGGATTGCTCTCTCTGACGCTTAATCTTCTTGTCCTCTGCCCCAGTCTGTTTGCTTTTATGGCCACAACCCCCCCATCTCCTGCCTTTCTGTTCTGCTGGAGACCAACCACGGGTGGTGAACGTCAAGAGTCTCAGTGACAGGGTTCAGGGTTGTCCTCAAAGGCTAAAACCACCCTTGGGTTGTTCTGCTGAGGCTTCAGCCCAGGCCAAAATGGGGGTCAGGGTTCTCAAAGGTTAAAAACAGCCCAAAGCAGTCTTCAGGATTGTCCTCAAAAGTTAAAGCCACGCCTGTGTCATTCTGATGAGCCTTCAAGCCACCCCAAAATGAGGCTCAGGGTTGCCCCAAAGGCTAAAACCATCCTTGGATTCTGGTGAGGCTTTGAAACTCCTGGTGATGGAGTTTGTGGTTCTCCAAGGGTAAAACCACTCTCATGTCATTCTGTCGAGACTTTGAACCTCCTCCCTCTTTAACCCTTCTCCTCCTTCACCTTTCCTCCTCCTTTTCACTTTCTCCTCCCTCCCCCTCCTCTTTCCCCTCCTTCCTCCCCCTCCCTCCTTGACCTCCTTGACCTCCTTCCTCCTCGCCCCTGCCTTCTCCTCCTTCCTCCTCGCCCCTGCCTTCTCCTCCTTCCTCCTCGCCAGCTTGGGGCCGGTCCCATCTGCAGAGGCCGAGCTCGGCCAGGCGGCCATCCCTGCGGAGCAGCGGCGAGGAGCAGCAGGTGCTGAGCGGGGCCCTCGCTGCCACCCCATGAAATATTGCCGGGCCCAGCGGCTCGGGCAGCTCCTTTCACGCCTGCTGTCTGCGAGCGCCGGAGAGCGGCCCCGGGAAGCTCTTTGGTGGCCCTTTAATTGCCTCATCAAGCAGCCTGGGAGGTATCAAAGGGGAGTTCGGCTGCTCTCTGCTCGGTCGAGGCCTTGGGGGAGCTGGTCTCCAGCTGTTCCTGCCCCTCTGCCTAATGAGCTCTCCCCCCCTCCTTTCTTCTCCCGCGATCCATCACCGCCTCCCGCCGAGGCTCAGGTGCGAGCCGCGTCCTGCGCACCGCTTCATCTCCACATCTTCCCCTGGGTATTTGCCGCTCCGGCTCTTCCCCTTCCACGGCCTGGGGCCCGGCGGCTCCTCCACGCCGTGTGCCTGTCCCCAGGCCGCTGCCGGAGCCGCCTTCAGCTGCTCCGTGCCCAGGGAATCCCGGATAATTTACGGCCCTGCCCGGCTCCCGCGGCTGCCGGCGCCGCCGAGCGCGAAATTGGGCAGCTGCGGCCCGTCCGGCGACCACGGGGATGGCGGCGGCAGCTGCAGCCAGGGACACGGCAACAACCCACCCCCGGGGCGGCTACCGCGGCCCCAGCCCCTGCCTGCTGCAACTGGGGACACCCCCAGTTTGGGCCCCCTCAGAACATCCTGGAGTTGATCTCTGGGGACGTCCCAAGTGTGATCTCTTTGGGCACACCCCGAGGGTGATTCCTTACAGGACACCCTGAGTTTGCCGTTTTGGGGACAGCCCAACTTTGATGCCTTTGGGACACCCCAAGTGTGATCCCTTTCAGGACAGCCTGAGTTTGCTGCATTTGGGGACACTCCAACTTTGATGCCTCAGTGTGGTCCCTTTCAGGACACCCTGAGTTTGCTGTTTTGGGGATGCACCAAGTTTGCTCCCTTTTGAGGACAACCAAAGTTTGATGCCTTTGAGGACCATCCTGAGTTTGATCCCTTTGGGGGCATCCCAAGTTTTGATCCTCTTCAAGACACCCCAAACTTGCTGCTTTGGGGATACCCCAAAGTTTGATCCCTTTGAGGACCATCCTGAGTTTGCTGCCTTTGGTGACCCCAAAGGTCACCAAACATCTTCTCAACATCTGCAGAGTAGGGGGCAAGAGGCTGGGGTCAGACTCTCTCCACTGGTGCCCAGGAACAGGCCAAGTGGCACCAGGCGCAAACTGGAAGCCAGGAGGTTCCCTCAGGAGCAGCCTCTTGGCTGGAGAGGCTGCACAGAGAAGTTGTGGAGTGTCCTTGTCTGGAGAGCTTCCAAAGGCACCTGGGCACCTGGGGTCCTGGGCACCTGCTATGAGTGACCCTTCTGGAGTAGGTCTTTGGGCTGGGTGAGCTCCAGAGGTCCCTTCCCACCCCACCATTCCATAATTCCAGCTAGAGCAGGTCACATCCGAGGGGTAGTTGCTGTCCAAGGCCCCACCTCGGTGCAGCCTCGGGCTCTGCTGGATGTGGAGCTGGCTCCTCCTCACCCCTCCCCCCCCCAGCTCATCCCTGGAGACCTCAATTTCTCACCAGCTCCACCTGCACCTGGGCCAGATCAAGGAGATTGAGCTCCATCCTTAGGGACCTTCCCACAGGGACATGGTAATGGCCTGGAGCAGATGTGAGCTGGAGATCATGGAGAAGTTAATCAACCCCAGTCCCAGGAGCTGTTCAATGAGCTGGGGGCTGGAGATGGTGGCCTCAGGTTGTCTCCTCACTCCCCTCCCCCCTCAACCACCACCATGGGTTCATGTCTCAGAGCTTTGTCTTCTCTTGCAGTGAGAATGAAGCTTTGTGGAGGGAGGTGGCCAGCTTGAGGCAGAAGCACGCCCAGCAGCAGAAGGTGGTCAACAAGGTACCTCCAGGAGAGATTGGGACCTTCTGGGGATGTGGTGACCAGCAGGGATTGGGATGTACTGGGGATGTGGTGACCAGGAGATTGGGATTTGATCTGCTGGAGGGTTTGAAGAATCTGCTGGAGGGATGAAGGCTCTCCAGAGGAAATTGAGGTTCTTCAAAGGGATCTGGTCAGGCTGGATCAATGGGTCAAGGCCAGTTGGATGAGGTTAACCAAGACCAAGTGCAGGAGAATGAGAACAAGGAGAAGCATGTGGAGAGGTTGTGAGGAGCAGCTGAGGGAGCTGGGGGTGTGGAGCCTGGAGCAAAGGAGGCTGAGGGGAGACCTTCTGGCCATCTGCAAGTGCCTGAGAGGAGGCTGGAGCCAGGCAGGGCTGAGATCTCTTGTGCCAAGCTCTGGGCCAAGAGGAATTGGCCTCAAGTTGCCCCAGGGGAGGTTGAGGTTTTCCTTGAGGAACAGTTTGTGCCCCTTGAGGCTTGTGCAGGCCTGGCCCAGGCTGCCCAGGGCAGTGTTGGAGTGCCCATTCCTGGAGGGGTTTGCAAGCCGTGGAGCTGTGGTGCTGAGGGCCATGGATTGGTGGTTCCCTGGCACTGCTGGTTCACTGCTTGGACTCCAAGAACTTGGAGGCTGCTTCCAACCACAGCCATCCCACAATCCCATGATTCATGATTGCCTTGGCTGCCAGGCCATGGTTTCACCCTCAGCCATCTCCTGGGGGTTGTACTCAGCTCTCTGCCCTGTCCTCAGAGGACAAGCTCTCAAACTGTCCTCAGACTGTTTCTGTCCAAGTCCACACCATCACAAATTGTCCTCTTGTCTCCTCACAGCTCATCCAGTTCTTGATCTCCTTGGTGCAATCCAACCGGATCCTCGGGGTGAAGAGGAAGATGTAAGTTGGGTCTTCTCCTTCCCCTGATTGAGGAGCATCAAGATGAGACCAGCCCAGTGGATCCCCTAGACCTCTACTTCTTGTCACAGCTCACACCATGAGGGCTGGGGTCTTCTGCTGCTCAAATGCCTCGCTCATGTGTCCCTTCCTCATCCCAGCATTGCCTATCAAATTGCAGGACCATCCTTTTGTCCTTCAACCATGTCCATCAGCAGTAGTATGGCAAACACCACCATGGTGGTCTTAATGAGGTGGTGGCAACATCCAAGAGCTGCCCAACTGATTTCTCCTGTGAGGAGAAAGTTTCTCCACAGTCCTCCAGCACTTGGAAAGGGTCCCAGAAGTGGTTGTGTCACAGCTGACCACCTGCAACCCATCTTTGGAGAGGTGGGCCATGGAGAAGTGAACCCAAACAGAACCTTGACAGTGGAGAAGGTGACCATGGACTCTAGAGAAGTCCTCTGAGACCTGAGGGTTTGCATTTCTGCTCATCAGATCTTCTCTCCTCTACTGACACCACCACCTCCATGGCCACGTGTCCACCTGAGACACCCAAACTCGGTGCTGATTTGACACCACCACCTCCATGGCCACGTGTCCACCTGAGACACCCAAACTCGGTGCTGATTTGACACCACCACCTCCATGGCCACGTGTCCACCTGAGACACCCAAACTCGGTGCTGATTTGACACCACCACCTCCATGGCCACGTGTCCACCTGAGACACCCAAACTCGGTGCTGATTTGACACCACCACCTCCATGGCCACGTGTCCACCTGAGACACCCAAACTCGGTGCTGATTTGACACCACCACCTCCATGGCCACGTGTCCACCTGAGACACCCAAACTCGGTGCTGATTTGACACCACCACCTCCATGGCCACTTGTCCACCTGAGACACCCAGACACAGAGCTGATCTTGTGTTGCTTGGGCGCAGGAACTAGTTTTTGTTGGCTGAGGAGTGGGTTCCCCCATGGAGAGGTGGTGCCAGGGGCTGGTGGTGGCAAGCTGGTCACTGGTGTGGTGTCTGGGGTGTCTTGCAGCCCGCTGATGTTGAACGACAGCAGCTCAGCACATTCCATGCCCAAGTACAGCCGCCAGTACTCCTTGGAGCATGTCCACGGCACTTCCCCATATGCGGTAAGTAGGACCCGACCGTGACGAGGGGGAGTAGGACACAGCTTTGATGGCAGGGACATGCTTGAGGTTCTCCAGCTGCTCTTGTCTTTGTTTTGGTTGGTAGAAAGCAGTTAGCTGGTAGTTTCTGAGTGCTGGTTCTGGTGAGGATCCAGATTTTGCTTCCAGAACATGCCAGCAGTTGTCTCTTCCACTGGAAGCAGAGATGGGTCGAAGTGATGCCATCTGGATTAGCTTCCATCTGCTGGCTTGGGCCATGCCTTAGTTTTGTTACAAGAAAATGGATATGATCTTGGGCAACCCCTGCTGGATGTTTTCTTCATCTTACCTAATGGATGCGTGACCCTGGGTCCCCTAACTGTGTGTGACCATGAGTCCCTTTACTGTCTGTGACTATTTGGCCCCTGACTCCAAAAAGGACCTTGAGAGGCTGGAGGTGTCCAGAAAATAGCAACGGAGCTTGGAAAGGCTCTGGAGAAGGAGAAGGGTATGGAGAAGTTGTGAGGAGCAGCTGAGGGAGCTTGGAGGTGTTGGGCCTGGAGCAAAGGAGGCTGAGGGGAGAGTTTCTGGCTGTCTGCAAGTGCCTGAGAGGAGGCTGGATCCAGATGGGGCTGAGATCTCTTGCGTTGAGCTCTGGGCCAAGAGGAAGCAGCCTTAAGTTGCCCCAGGGAAGGTTCATATTGGATGTCAGAAGAAAATTCTTCCCTGGAGGGGTTCTCAAACACTGGTCCAGGCTGCCCAGGGTAGTGGTGGAGTGCCCATGCCTGGAGGGGGTTTGCAAGCCATGGAGTTGTGGTGCTGAGGGCCATGGGTTGGTGATGCCCTGGCAGTGCTGGGACAATGGTTGAACTCCGTCAGCTTGGAGACCTCTTCCACCCAAAATGATTCTGTGACTGAGAGGAGATCTTCACAATGCTCTGCAAGAGCTAAGGGACCCATGGGAGTAAGAGACTCTTACTCTTCCCACTGGTGCCCAGGGACAGACCAAGGGGCACCAAGCACAAACTGGAAGCCAGGAGGTTCCCTCAGGAGCAGCCTCTTGGCTTGGAGGGTTGCAAGCCCTGCAGCAGGCTGCGCAGAGAGGTTGTGGAGTGTCCTTGTCTGGAGAGCTTCCAAAGGCACCTGGGCACTGGGATCCTGGGCACCTGCTGTGGGTGACCCTGCTGGAGCAGGGGGCTGCACTGGGTGAGCTCCAGGGGTCTCTTCCCACCCCTCCACACTGGCATTCAGTGACCCAAAGTATCCTAGGCCCTGTTGAAGAGCTCTCCAGCAGTGGGACCACCTTCTCTGGAAGCTCTCTGATCCTCTTCCAGCTCCACCTCATCCTCTGATCTCTCTTCTTAGCGGCAAACACTGGGGTCCCCTGGGACCTCTTCCAGGTCCTGCTGGATCATCCACATGATGGGAAAAGCAGCTCCTCAGCCTTTCTTCTACATCAGCCTTGATCATTTTCAACCTCAAAGTGCCCCAGAATTGGGCACCTCTCCAGGGGGAGCTGCCAACGAGCACCTTGGGTCCTGACACTGCTCCAGTCCTGGCTTTGATGATGAAGAAAACTCTGGAACTTGCCCAGCAAGAGTGTTGAGGTGGCAGAAGAACTTGGTGGGGGTGAGATGTGGGTGGTCTTGATAGCATTATTCCAGAATCTCCTCACCAGAGCCACTGCTGTCTGGAAAAGATGGAGTCACAGACTGGATTGGATTGAAGGAGACCTCCAGGCTCATGGAGTCCAACCAGTGCCCCAGCACTGCCAGGGCACCACCAACCCATGGCCCTCAGCACTGCAGCTCCACAGCTTGCAAACTCCTCCAGGGATGGGGACTCCAGCACTGCCCCGGGCAGCCTGGGCCATGCCTGCACAAGCCTTAAGGGGCACAAATTGTTCCTCAGGGACAACCTCGACCTCCCCTGGGGCAACCTGAGGCTGCTTCCTTTTGGCCCAGTGCTTGGCACAAGAGATCTCAGCCCTGCCTGGCTCCAGCCTCCTCTCAGGCACATACAGACAGCCAGAAGCTCTCCCCTCAGCCTGCTTTGCTCCAGGCTCCACAGCCCCAGCTCCCTCAGCTGCTCCTCACAACTTCTCCACACCCTTCTCCTTTTCCAGACCCTTTCCCAGCTCCCTTGCCCTTCTCTGGACATCTCCAGCCTCTCAAGGTTGGTCTTGGAGTCAGCGGGGGCAAATCTGATCCCAGCACTCCAGGGGTGGCCTCCTCAGTGTCCCCACTCCAGGAGGACCATCCCTGCCCTGCTTCTGCTGCCCAGCCTGGGGCTGCTCCAGGCCAGGCTGTTGGTGGCCTTCTTGGCCACCTGGGCACACGCTGGCTCCTCTCCAGCTGCTGCCACCAACCCCCCCAGGGCCTTTCCCAGCGGGCACTTTCCAGCCCCTCTGCCCCCAGCCTGGAGCCTTTGTGGCCTTGGTGGGAGCCAAGCACTTGGCCTTGGTCACAAGATCACAGGATGTTAGGGGTTGGAAGAGACCCAAGGAAATTATCGAGTCCAGCCCCCCTGCCAGAGCAGGACCATACAATCTAGCTCATTTGTGATGGTTTGGGAGTTCCCCCCACACACACTTTGTAAAATCACCCAGACTAGACTCAGCCAGCTGGNCCCAACACCCAGCACTCAGATACTTATAAACATTTACCAAATCCTCTCTCAGTCTTCTCCAGACTAAGCAGCCCCAGGTCCCTCAGCCTCTCCCCAGCAGGCAGTGTTCCAGTCCCCTAATCATTCTCATAGCGTTCCGCTGGACCTTCTCCAGCAGATCACTGTCCCTCTTAAACTGGGGAGCCCTAAACTGAACACAGTACTCAAGATGGGATCTCACCAGGGCAGAGTAGAGGGCAACCTCATCCCATTGGCCTCACCCAGCCAGCCTGGCCAGGTCCCTGTGGAGTGCCTCAGATCCCTCTGGAGAGCCTTGAAACCCTCCATCAGACCCTTCAAACCTTCCAGCAGCTCAATAATCTCCCTCACTTTGGTGTCATACTCAAAGTTCCTGAGGGTCCCTTATTCTCCTCATCCACGTCATGGAGCAGAGACCTCAGATAGCAATGGTTTTGGTTGTGCTTTGGGTGCTAGATGTCATGTTGAGTCCCACATCATCACCTCCCTTGGTTGGTTGGATTTGGGGCCATTCTGATGTTCCTCCTGCTGCTGTATCTCCTGTCTGTGGGACAAAGTCTGAGATCTGCTCAGTTCTTCACCCCACCAAACTTCTGATTGTCCTTCCAGGCTTCCTCCCCAGCCTACAGTGGCTCCAACCTCTATTCCCCGGATTCTTCAGCCAACTCTGGTCCCATCATCTCCGATGTGACAGAGCTGGCCCAGTCCAGCCCTTCAGCCTCTCCCAGTGGAAGTCTGGATGAAAGGTAGGTTGTGGTTCTAAAACCTGAAGCTGTCACAGTGAGAAGGTGTTCTCCAGTGAGCTGATCAGTAGACACCAGTGTGTTGACCTTCGGCAGGGAGAGCTGGGAAACAGCCCAGCCCTTGGGACAAGAGACCCTCAGGGCATTGAGTCTCAGTCCCTCTTACCTTAGCAGGGCTTCAAAGAAGCTTGGACTTGTCCCACCAGGATAGTCCTGGTCAGGGCACTGTGCCCACAGCAGGGTTTTGGTTGGTTTTGTTGAGCTTTAATCTAATCACTTGGTCCTCTGGGATCTCCTGCTGAACTCCAAGCTGCTCTTGAGTCAGCATGAGCCAGCAAGGTGGCCAAGAAAGCCAAGGGTCTTCTGAGAGGGCATTCACCAGAGTGTGGCCTGCAGGCCAAGGGAGGTTCTTCTGCCCCTCTGCTCTGCCCTGATCAGGCCACAGCTGCAGAGCTGGGGCCAGTGCTGAGCTCCCCACTTCAGCACAGACTGGGAGCTACTGGACAGAGGTTAGGGCAGGCTGGGAATCTGCTGAGAAGACTCTGACCAGGGAAGGGTGAGGCACCTGGGGCTGCTTAGCCTGGACAGGAGAAGACTCAGAGGAGATCTTGTCAACATCTGCAGGGTGTGGGGCAAGAGGCTGGGGCCAGACTCTTCCCACTGGTGCCCAGGGGCAGACCAAGGGGCACCAGGCACAAACTGGAAGCCAGGAGGTTCCCTCAGGAGCAGCCTCTTGGCTTGGAAGGTTGCAAGCCCTGGAGCAGGCTGCATAGAGAGGTTGTGGAGTGTCCTTGTCTGGAGAGCTTCCAAAGGCGCCTGGGCACTGGGATCCTGGGCACCTGCTGTGGGTCACCTTGCTTGGACTGGGTGAGCTCCAGAGGTGGTACCACCTTCTGTAGAAGCTTTCTGGTCCCATTGCCCAGAGAAGTGTGAGATGCCCCAACCATGGAACCATCCCAAGTCAGGTTGGTTTGGGTTCTGAGCCACCTGCTGGGGATGGAGATGTCCCTGCTGACTGTGGGGGCTTGGACTAGGTAACCTTTGAAGGTCCCTTCCCACCCAAAGCAGTCCACAGTGCTGTGATGATTCTTCAGCCACCAGACCTGTGCTGAGGCTGGGCCAACAGCAGGAGCTGCTGTGTCAGGGGAACTGATGAGGAGCAGAAGCAGAGGAGAAATCTTGAACTTCTCCTTCAACCTCATGGCTGTAACTGAGTCTGGAGGCTCCCTCCTTGAGAAGGCCACTAGGAGTTGGAGCAGATCTCAGGCAAGGCCCATGAATCGTGTCAGCTTTTCACCCCTCTCCTTCCTCGTCCTCCCCAGGAGTAGTCCTGTGGTCCGCATCAAGGAAGAACCCCCTAGTCCCACCCGCAGCCCTCAGCTGGAGGAGAGCAGCCCAGGGAAGAACCCTCCAGCTGTGGAAACTCCTCTCTTCCCCTCCACCTTCATCGACTCCATCCTGCAGGAGAACGATGGCGGCGCCGCGCCCGCCGCTGACAGCACCTCACAGCCTCAGCCCCAGGAAAAGTGCCTCAGCGTCGCCTGTCTCGACAAGTAAGTGCCCTCCTCAGGCCACCCCGGGGCCTGGCTGCCATCCCACTGCTCTCTCTACCACCACGAAGCTCTTAGAGGTTCTACCAGGGCTTCCAGCCAGCTTTGCAAACCCAGGGAGGTCACCTCATGGCTTCTACATGCAGCCGCCTCCTGCCCAGGCTCCATGTTTTGCTCTCCCCTTCCTGTTTTGCTTGGAGCAATGAGTGTGTCCCACCACCAGCTGTGTCCCACCCACAACTCTGTCCCACTACCCAGAGTATCCCACTGTTCATTGGATCCTTCCATTGAGTGGATCTCTCCGCCAAGAGGATCCCACCGCTAAGAGGATCCAACCATTGAGTGGATCCCACCACTCAGAGTATCCCATGATTGGGTGGATCCCACCACAGAGAGGCTCCCACCATTGAGTGGATTCCACCACTAAGAGTATCCCATGATTGAGTGGATCCCACCAGTGAGAGGATTCAGCCACTGCGTGGCTCCCACCACTAAGAGGATCTCGTCACCAAGTGGATCGTGTCACCAAAATGAGGTTCCTCCTTGGAGTGACCTGTAGGTGGTGAGGGAGGTGTCAGTGGTGGCAGATGCTGATGTTCTGCACCTAGGAGGTGCCTCTGAGCAGCTCCTTTCTTGGAGGCTTCTCCTCAGTTGGGTGGAGGTTGCTCCTCGGGGTGACCTGCGGGTGCAGTGGGAGGTGACAGTGATGGTTGGTGACTCCGAGGTATGTCAGGGGCGCCCGAGTGCCGGCCAGGAAGCCTCTGTGATGCCGCTTTTCATCACCTGAAGAAGGTTTCAGTTGTTCTCAGACTCGTTGGAGCCCCTCAAAGCAGGTCCCCCATGGGAGGTGCCCCTTGTGAGGCACTCGGGCTCTGGTTTCAACCACAAGAGGTCCTTTGTTGGTTTGAACTCAGAGTCACCTTCCTGTGACCAGTGGTGGGTGACAGGACCAAGACACAGGCAGTGAAAGGGAAGGGTCACGTGGAAGTACTGCATGGTGAGACCAAAGGTGATCCAGCACCCACCCAGGGACCCTCCTGATCTGTGGGGCAAGAGCCAGAGCCTCAGAATCATGGGATCATGGAATGGGTTGGAAAGGATCTCCAGGCTCATGGAGTCCAAACAGTGCACCAGCAGTGCCAGGGAACCACCAACCCATGGCCCTCAGCACCACAGCTCCACAGCTTGCAAACCCCTCCAGGCATGGGCACTCCAACACTGCCCTTGGGCAGCCTGGGCCAGGCCTGAACAAACCTCAAGGGGCAAAAACGGTTCCTCAGGGCCAACCTCAACCTCCCCTGGGGCAATTTGTGGCTGCTTCCTCTTGACCTAATGCTTGGGACAAGAGATCTCAGCCCCACCTGGCTCCAGCCTCCTCTCAGGCACATACAGACAGCCAGAAGCTCTCCCCTCAGACTCCTTTGCTCCAGGCTCCACAGCCGCAGCTCCCTCAGCTGCTCCTCACAACTTCTCCACAATCTTCTCCAGACCTTTCCCCAGCTCCCTTGCCCTTCTCTGGACATCTCCAGCCTCTCAAGGTCTTTCTTGGAGTCAGGAGCCCAAAGCTGATCCCAGCACTCCAGGGGTGGCCTCCCTGACTCCAGGAGGACCCATCCCTGCCCTGCCCTGCTCCTGCTGCCCAGCCTGGGGCTGCTCCAGGCCAGGCTGTTGGTGGCCTTCTTGGCCACCTGGGCACACGCTGGCTCCTCTCCAGCCACTGCCATCAACCCCCCAGGGCCTTTCCCACCAAACACTTTCCAGCCCCTCTGCCCCCAGCCTGGAGCCTTTCTGCCCTTGGCAGGGCCCAGCACTTGGCCTTGGTCAACCTCATCCCACTGGCCTCGTCCAGCCTGCCTGGCCAGTTCCCTCTGGAGAGCCTCGAATCCCTCTGTAGGTCCTTCAAACCCTCCAGCAGACCAGCAATGCCCCCCAGCTTGGTGTCATCTCCAAACTTCCTGAAAGTGCCTCCATCCCCTCATCCAGATCATCCATAAGGATGTTGAACAGAACTGGTCCCACACAACAAACCTCTGTTAGAAGAAGTTTGTCCTGCTGACAAACATCTCACAGAGATTTAGGCTGAGCTGGGACCAACCTGAGCTGGAAGTAACCTGGACTGGGACCAGTCTGAGCTTGGACCAACCTGGGCTGGAAGCAAACTGAGCAGGGTTGGGTTCCAACCTGGACTGGGACCAACCTGAGCAAAACCAGCCTGGGCCAGATCCAACCTGAGCTGGAGTGCCCCTGAGATGTGTCCTCTTGCTTCTTCAGGGCCGTTTGTCCTGGTGTCTCTCTCTCTCCTTGCTCCTCAACCATTCTCCTGCCCAAGCGTGCTTCCTCCCCCAGCTCTTGGTGCCATCACCCTGGTACCTTCGACACCGCTTCCAGCATGGTCCATCTGCCTGTCCTTTGACCATAACTCAACCTTCTCACCCCACCAGTGGCTGCTTGGGAGCCTTTTGAATCCAGTGTCCTCTTCTCTTTGTTTCTTGCAGTTTGACTCGCACCCCGCAGCTGGCAGAGGTCCCTCGGCTTTGCCCCACTTCCTCCTCCTCCTCTCACCACTGCAGAGCACAGCAAGGGTCAGCATCCAGAGCTGCTGCTGGGCAGGAGAGCAGGGCATGGTGACACTGATCATGGAATCATGGAGTGCTTGACGTTGGCCAAGAGCCTTAAGCTCCTGGGGTCCAACCATTGACCCAGCAGTGCCAGGGCACCACCAAACCGTGGCCCTCAGCACCAGAGCTCGATGGCTTTGAAAGTCCTCCAGGGACGGGGACTCCACTGCTGCCCTGAGCAGCGTGGGCCAGGCCTGGACAACCCTTTCATTGAGGGCATTTCTCCTCATGGCCAGCCTTAACCTCACCTGGGGCAGGTTGAGGATGGTTCCTCTTGTGGTGAAGGAACCATGAGGACCTGGAGAGCGCAGGGCCCAGGGGACTGCATTGTCCGTGGTTCAGAGCTGCTCCATCTGCTCAGAGGCAGTGGGACAAGTCAAAAGGAAAGGAATAGTGGGGAGAAGCCAGCTCAGCTGTGGACATCATGGCCATGAAGATGATCCACGAGCTGGGTTATCCCATGTGGGGACAGCCTGAGAGAGTTGGGGTTGTTCAGCCCGGAGAAGAGAAGGCTCCAGGAGACCTAGTGGCCTTGCAGTTTGGCTGGGGCTCTGAATAACCTGCTCTGTTTAGAGATGTCCCTGCTGACTGCAGGGGGTTGGACTGGGTAACCTTTAAGGTCCCTTCCCACCCAAAGCAGTCCACGATTCCATGATCTTCAGCGCTTGAGGTTCAGAGGACTGGGAGTTGATTGTCACCTGGATGTCTGGTCTCTGGTGGGAGTTAGCCAGAAGAATGTTTGTGGTGGGATTCAAGATCAGAAGAGTTGGGCAGCTCCAATGGGTTGTGGAAATAGTTGGTACCACTGGGAGCTGCTCCAGCATCAGCTGTCCTTGATGGAGATCTGGGAACCATGAGCTCAGGAGCTCCAGGTCCTTCCCGGAAGGATATTCTCCTCATAGCCATGGAGCATTGTGGTGCTGGGCACTGGCTGGGCTTGCAGGAAGCTCCTTCACCATCACACAAACAGCACTGGAGGCATCTCAAGGGCCTGGCAGATGTTCCCACCTCAGCATCCCTACAAAATGTGCCTTCTCCCAAGTAAAAGTTCATCTGGGACCTACTGGAAAGAGAAGCAGTTAAGTGCTTTCTGCTTCTCCAACAGTCAAAGTGAGGATCTCATGGCCAGAATGTCCCTGGCAGTGGCTCTGGGACAGCTCACCTGATGTCTAGGGCCACCAAGACATCAGCATTAAACCCACCTTGTGCCAGGGAGAAGCAGACTCGTGGAGAGTAGATCAGTCCACCCTGGTGGTTTTGTTTTTGTGGAGCTCCTTCTCAAGATGTCAAAGAGCTCACCATGGAGTGAGACCTCCCAGCATGGGCTGGCTTCAGACCTTCATCATCTGGGAACTCCAATGGTGAAGGTCTTGAGAGAGCCTGAGCTCAGGCAGGAACTCCCCAGTCCCAGTATGCTGGGGTGGGCAGGGACCTCTGGAGCTCACCCAGTGCAGACCCTGCACCAGCAGGGTCACCCACAGCAGGTGCCCAGGATCCCAGTGCCCAGGTGCCTTTGGAAGCTCTCCAGACAAGAACACTCCAGAACCTCTCTACGCAGCCTGCTCCAGGGCTTGCAACCCTCCCAGCCAAGAGGCTGCTCCTGAGGTAACCTCCTGCCTTCCAGTTTGTGCCGGGTGCCTCTGGGCCGGTGCCTGGGCACCAGTGGGAAGAGTCTGGCCCCAGCCTCTTGCCCCACACCCTGCAGATGTTGACAAGATCTCCTCTGAGTCTTTTCCTGTCCAGGCTAAGCAGCTCCAGGTGCCTCACCCTTCCCTGGTCAGAGTCTTCTCAGCAGATTCCCAGCCTGCCCTGGCCTTTATCCAGTAGCTCCCAGTCCGTGCTGAAGTGGGGAGCTCAGCACTGGCCCCAGCTCTGCAGCTGTGGCCTGAGCATGGCAGAGCAGAGGGGCAGGAGAACCTCTCTTGGCCTACTTCTGAGTGTCCCCAGGAGACTCTTGGCTTTCTTGGCCACCTTGCTGGCTCATGGTGCCCTTGTTCTCCCCCAGCACTCCCAGTTCCTTCTCAGCAGCTCTCTCTCTCCCCTGGATTGGGCAGAGGGTTGTTGTTGCCCCCTCCCCAAGATCAGAACCTTACTCCTGCCCTGATTGAACCTCAGGTGGTTCCTCTGCCCTAAGCCTCCAGCCTGGGTTGCAGCAGAGCCTGGCAGGGCGTCACCACTGCTCCCAGTTTGGGACCATCAGCAAGCTGGTTGAGAGGACAAGAAATGCTGCTCTGCAGGCAGTGGTGGTTGGGAGGACAAACCACTGTCCCTCTGAGAAGAGCAGAGGCTTCCTGTGGAGCTCCAGCTCCTGAGCTGGACCTGCTGCTGCCACCCTGGCCAGATTCTGGAGCTTTTCAGCAAGACCTTGGGTCAGTCCCTACCAAACAAGGTGATTCTTCCCAGAGATGGTCCTCAGAGATCTTTCTAGGCTTCTTGGTAGCCCCATGAGGTTCAGACCATCACGTGCTCTTGTGGTGGACAGAATTGAGACAAGCACCAGGGGACTGGAGAATGAGAGGACATGAGGCCAGTTCCCCACTTCAGCACCACCTCTGCAACCCATCTTGTCATCTTTCTCTCCAGATGACCCTTCTCTAGAGCTCCATCTCTCAGGCCTAGGTCTCAAGATGGTTCCTAACTGAACCCAGGACTTAAGAACAACCTTTGGCAAGGTTGCTCATGCTCCACAACCTACCTTCGTCCTCAGAGCTTGTTCTTCTCTCAAGACCTGATTTGGGGTTGGCACTTGGGCGCCATCCATCCCAGTGGTGTCCACTTCCCAGGTGGCTTTGGAGAGAACCTAGCTTTGACCAGGCACCAGCTTTTGGTGGTCACTGAGTGCTCTCTGGTGCTACCAGGATATGAGCAGGTCCACATGTAGGCCTTGATGCAGTGACAAGGTGCATGGAAGTGACTTGAGTCCTCTCCATGGTCACCAGAAACTCCTGTCTGATAGACAAAGAAATTGTCCCCATTACCAGTCCAGACATGAAGGTGTCTTCTGGCCACCAGAGATCCCCTTGAAACTTCTCCCCCAAGTTGTTGCAAGGAGTAAGGTTTATTGCCCTTTGTTGTGTGTCCACAACCAGGAGATGGCAAGCAAAGGTGGTTGGACCTTCTGTTTGGATTGAGAAAGGGTCCAAAGTTTCACCAAGATCCCCACCAGCCCATAGGGTTGGTGGTTCCCAAAGTCCCAGAGAGCTTGGGGTTCGTAGGGTATTAAAGGTGTCTCCTCCATCTGAGTTGTGCTTGGACCTCTCAGGAGGAAGAGGTGGTGGCATCTCCAGGCTAAGGACTTGGTGGAAAGAAGGGACAGAGCATAGCTGTGGTGTTGTACCAGCACCCTTCAGCTCTCTGGCAGCTGGAGATGGATCTCAGCGGGTCAGGAGTCTCAGCCATGCTCTCCTGTCTGGGTTGTAGGAGGGTGCCTTGGGTGGACAAAGTCCCTTTAGAAGCCCTGGGAATGTGGGATCAGGGCTCTGCAGAACCTGGGAGAGGCTTCCCCAGGTGGATCTCCATCACTTCTCTTTCTTTTCCACAGGAATGAACTCAACGACCATCTGGATACCATCGATTCCAACCTGGACAACCTCCAGACCATGCTGACCACTCACGGCTTCAGCGTGGACACCAGCGCGCTGCTGGACGTGAGTGCCTGCTCCTGCTGCTGCTGCTGCTGCTGCTGCCAAGGCCCCACACAACCCTCAGTGCCAGCCTGCTGCGGTGGGAAGGGACCTCTGGAGCTCGCCCAGGGCAACCTCCTGCTCCAGCAGGGTCACCCACAGCAGGTGCCCAGGATCCCAGTGCCCAGGTGCCTTTGGAAGCTCTCCAGAAAAGGAGACTCCATAACCTCTCTGCGCAGCCTGCTCCAGGGCTTTCAACCCTCCAAGCCAAGAGGCTGCTCCTGAGGGAATCTCCTGCCTTCCAGTTTGTGCCTGGTGCCCCTTGGTCTGTCCCTGGGCACCAGTGGCAATAGTCTGGCCTCAGCCTCTTGCCCCACACCCTGCAGATATTGAGAAGATCTCCTGAGTCTTCTCCTGTCCAGGCTAAGCAGCCCCAGGTCCCCCAACCTTCCCTGCTTAGTCTTCTCAGCAGCTTCCCAGCCTGCCCTGGCCTCTGTCCAGTAGCTCCCAGTTTGTGCTGAACTGGGGAGCCAAGCACTGGCCCCAGCTCTGCAGCTGTGGCCTGAGCATGGCAGAGCAGAGGGGCAGGAGAACCTCCCTTGGCCTGCTGGCCACACTCTGCTGCATGCCCCCAGGAGACCCTTGACCTTCTTGGCCACCTTGCTGGCTCATGGTGCCCTTGTTCCCCCAGCACTCCCAGTTCCTTCTCCTTGGAGGTGCTTCTCAACAGCTCCCCCCCTCCCCTGGACTGGTCCATGGGATTCTGTACTGGCCCATGAGGTTGTCCCTCCACTTGCCTGTAGCCATGGTCTTCCACTTACCCCACGTGCTGTAGCTTTGTGGAGGCAGATGGACCATGGTAGCTCCAAGACTCTGTTTCCACCATTCCTCTCCTTCCCTTGGCAGCTCTTCAGCCCTTCAATGACGGTTACGGACATGAACCTTCCTGACCTGGACAGCAGCTTGGCCAGTGTGAGTAGCTCTTCAGACTGGACCTGCTGCGATAAGCAATGTCCCTCTGCCCTCCCCTCAAGCTCTGAAGAACCTCTAGCCAAGTTCCAAGCACATGGGAAGGAGAGGTGGGCCAGAGGAGGAATGTGGAGCCGGAGGAGCCTCCAACAGCCAAACTTGGAGAGGCTTTCTCTAAGCAGCTCCCATGGAGAACAGAGCTCCTTATCACTCATCCACCATCAATGAGGTGCTGAGACCTCCAGCTCTGCCAGGGCACCACCAACCCATGTCCCTCAGCACCACAGCTCCACGGTTTGCAAACCCCTCCAGGCATGGGCACTTCCAACACTGCCCTGGGCAGCCTGGGCCAGGCCTAAACAAGCTTCAAGAGGCACAAATTGTTCCTCTTGGCCAACCTCAGCCTCTCCTGGGGCAACTTGAGGCTACTTCCTCTTGGCCCAGTGTTGGGGTCGTGAGATGTTGAGGTCACCAGATGTTGGTGTCACCAGATGATGCGGAGTTGCACGCATGCCCGGGGCCGCTAGGAATGCTGTGAAGGATGACACGAGATGAGATGACCATCGATACCAATATGATACATCCAAGATCACCCCTTTATTGCAGCAAGTAGCACATACTTATACAGGAATAGAACTGTCTGGCCACACCTTATTCAGTCTCCCATTGGTTACAGGCAGTTGCCTTTGATCCTCTTTCTCACCCTGATAAGCTCTCAGCCTTCCAGTACACACGGCTACCTCCTATCTCGCCTGACTCCCACAAAGGGCAGCTATGCTAACCATCCTCTCTCTCACCATCCGCTTCCTCCCCCCATCCCCTGTCCAGTCCAGCTCTCATCCAGTGCGTTCAGATAATGAGACCCAACAGCCCAGAGCTTGGCACAAGAAATCTCAGCCCCACCTGGCTGCGGCCTCCTCTCAGGCACTTGCAGACAGACGGAAGCTCTCCCCTCAGCCTCCTTTGCTCCAGGCTCCACACCCCCAGGGCCCTCAGATGCTCCTCACAAGTTTTTCAGACTCTTCTTCTTCTCCAGACCCTTCCCCAGCTCCCCTGCCTTTCTCTGGACATGCTCCAGTCCCTTAAGGTCCTTCTTAGAGTCAGGGGCCCCCTTGGCTCAGCCTGGAAGGAGTTTGGCTGAAGAAGGTGAAGATTTGGTCAGTCACAGTTTCAGTCCTTCATGGTGTTGAGCTGGGAGTTACTGATGGCCTTTGAAGTTTGTGGCTGAGCTCTTCACCCATGCTTGGATCATTGTTCTCTCCTGTCTAATGTTCAGAGGGGGCTTGATTGGGTTTTAGTTTCACTTACCCTACAAAACCGCCCTGAGATGGCTGGAGTTTGAGCTGCAGGTTCCTGAGTTGTGGCCAGAAGCTCTTTGAAGTCTTCTGTGCCCCAGGTTCTGCAAGTTCCTGAGTTGTCACCAGACGGTCTTTGAAGACCTCTGTGTTCCAAGTTCTGCAGGTTCATGAGTTGTCACCAGAAGCTCTTTGAAGCCCTCTCTTGGTGTCACTCCCTCAGTGGGGCTTTGAGACTAAATTTTGGCTCTCTGATTCTTTGGTGTGTGTGCGGAGCATCCCCAAGGTGCAGATGGAGAGGACCCAGTGGTCCCACCCCTGCAGTGCACTCACCAAGCCAACTTTTCTCTCTGCAGATCCAAGATCTCCTTTCAACCCAGGAGCAGCAGAAGCCAACTGAGACAGAGGCCAGCACAGCGGACACAGGTACCAGGTGGCCTTGACTTGATGGCACAAGAATTGGGGCTGTGACAAAGTGGTTTCTCCACCAAAAAAGTGGATTTTGGTGAGGGAGATGCTGGAAAAGAGAACATCTGGAGGAAACTCTTGGCTCTAGGTGTAGATCCTTGCTGAGAGTAACTGGAAGAGAACCATGGAGACATGGGATGTATTGGGTTGGAAGAGGCCTCCAAGCTGATGTAGTGCAACCATTGCCCCAGCAGTGCCAGGGCACCACCAACCCATGGCCCTCAGCACCACAGCTCCATGGCTTGCAAACCCCTCCAGGAATGGGGACTCCGCCACTGGCTTGGACAAGCCTCAAGGGGCACAAATTGTTCCTCAGGGCCAACCTCAACCTCCCCTGGGGCAACTTGAGGCTGCTTACTCTTGGCCCAATGCTTGGCACAGGAGATCTCAGCCCCACCTGGCACCAGCCTCCTTTCAGGCACTTACAGACAGAAGTTCTCCCCTCAGCCTCCTTTGCTCCAGGCTCCACACCCCCAGCTCCTTCAGATGCTACTTAGAAGTCCTCCAGTCCCTTCTTCTCCAGACCCTCCCCCAGTTCCCTTGCCCTTCTCTGGACACCTCCAGCCCCTCAAGCTCCTCCCTGGATTCAGGGGCCCAAAGCTGAAGCTAAACTGCCTAGAAGCCATCTTGCTCTGCTACCCATGCCAGATACCCTCCAGCTCATCTCAATTGCTCTCTAATTCATCCCAGTTGACCTCCAACTCATCCCAGTTGACCTCTTACCCACCCCAAATGTCGTCCAACTCATCCCAGTTGCCCTCCAACGCATCCCAGTTGAGCTACCCACCCCAAGTGTCCTCCAACTCATCCCAGCTGCCCTCAGCCCATCTCTCTGTCTCTCCAGGAAAGCAGCTGGTGCACTACACAGCCCAGCCCCTCTTGCTGGTGGACTCGAGTGCCATGGACATGGGCAGTGGGGACCTCCCCATCTTCTTCGAGCTGGGCGAAGGCCCCTATTTCACGGACGGGGACGAATACTCAGAAGACCCAACCATCTCCCTCTTGTCAGGGACTGAGCAGCCCAAACCCAAGGACCCTGCTGTCTCCTAAAACCAACCCCCACCGCCACCAGGATGGGCTGAGGGAGAAGACAACCCCGCACCGAAGGGACCCGTGGCCGCCGGCCTCCTCGCTTCACGCAGCCCCGGAC
The DNA here is from genome assembly GCA_013399055.1 of Ramphastos sulfuratus. Taxonomy (NCBI): domain Eukaryota; kingdom Metazoa; phylum Chordata; class Aves; order Piciformes; family Ramphastidae; genus Ramphastos; species Ramphastos sulfuratus. Next base: position 52,596 of record WBNM01021044.1, read on the forward strand.
AGCTCCGAGCTCCTTCCCCCCCGGCGCCAGTCAGGATTCCATTTGTGTGTTGTGCTTCGCCAGGTGTTTCCAAACCTGCTTTAGATGCCAGCCACCGCCCAGCGCAACTCCACTCGGCTGCCTTCAAAGGGCCAGGGCCAAGGGGGCCTGCGGGAGGCCCTCGACTCAGCCTAGGGCCTCATCTGGGGAGTGGACACCAACACTTGGGTCAGCTGCAGAACTCTAATGTGATATGTGCCCATGGTGGCAACCGGGATCCCACCACCACAGGTTGATGCTTGTGTGCCCATGGTGGCAACCGGGAGCCCACCACCACAGGTTGATGCTTGTGTGCCCATGGCGGCAACCGGGAGTCGACCACCACAGGTTGATGCTTGTGTGCCCAGGATGGCAACCGGGAATTGACCACCACAGGTTGATGCTTGTGTGTCCAGGGTGGCAACCGGGAGCCCACCACCACAGGCTGATGCTTGTGTGCCCAGGGTGGCAGCTGGGAGCCCACCACCACAGGCTGAAGCTTGTGTGTCCATGGTGGCAACTGGGAGCACACCACCACAGGCTGATGCTTATGTGTCCATGGTGGCAACCGTGACCCTACCACCACGAGCTGATGCTTATGTGTCCATGGTGGCAACCATGACCCTACCACCAAAAGCTGATGCTTATGTTTTGTTGCCTGTGGTGGAACCCACCAACCATGAGCTGATGCTTATATTCTGTGCCCATGGTGGCAACCATGAGCCCACCACCTAAAGCTGATGCTTACATGCCCATGGTGGCAACCATAAGCTCACCACCAAAAGCTGATGCTTGCGTTTCATTGGCCATGGTGGAACCCACCAGCCATGAGCCGGTGCATAGGTTTTGTTACCCATGGTGGTAGCCATGACCCTACCACCACAAGCTGATGCTTGCATGCCCATGGTGGCAACCATGAGCCCACCACTATGAGCCACCAACATGGACATGGCTGTGGGTGGGGAGAAGGTGGACAACCAGAGCGTAGCTCTGTGGAGGAAAAGAGTTCCTCTGCCACCCTGTCCCTTGGAGAGGTCAAGATGATGTTTCCAACCAGAACAATCCAAGTTTGGCCCATGTGGGTCACTCCAGGTCTAGTCTGTCCCTGGTGGTGATGATGTCCCCAGGAAGGTCTCTGGTTGCCCCCCAGTCTCCAAGCCCAGCTTCTCTCTGGATCTTCTCTCGCTCCGTGTGTTCCAGTTTGGTTCTTTTATCGGGGGGTGGGGGGTGGGTTTGATGTTTCTCCTGCCGCTTGGAGCCGCCGGGATTTGTCCCCTTTCCACTTGAGAGTGTTTGGAGGAGACAAAACTGTTCTGTATCTTGGGGTTCTCCAGGAGAGAAGGACCCAGAGATGGACAATACCTGCTCTAGAGCGACAAATATATCACAAACCAACGCCCCCAGGGCCGCCTCTGCTCTCCTGGGGTCCACCCCTGGGCTTGGGGCTTCCCCGGCACGTGGGGATGGGGTGGAGATGGTGGGATGGAGGTGGGGTGAGGATGAGAGAGGGGATGAAGGTGGCATGAAGATGGGACAAAGATGGGATAAAGACAGGATGGAAATGGGAGAAAGATGGGATGAGGATGAGATAAGGATGGGATGAAGGCGAATGAAGATCAGATGAAGACTGGATTGGAGATGGGGTGGAGATGACAAACATGGGATGAAGATTGGATAGACATGAGAAGAAACATGAGGTGAAGGTGGGATGGAGTAGGGTAAAGAAAAAAATAGGATGAAGGTAGGGTGAAGATGGGATGGAGATAAAGATGGGGTGAAGGTGGGATGATGAGAAAGGATAAACAAGGGTGGAGATGGGGCAAAGCTGAGATGAAGGTGGGATAAACATGGAGAAAAGACAAGACAAAGCTGAGGTGGAGATGGGATGATGAAGATGGGATAAAGCTGGGATGAAGACCCAGGAAGTGCCCCTTGCAACCCAGGCACCCTGTGCCATGGTGTGAGAGTCCCAATGCCTGCTCCGAGCTGGAGGTGTCACAGAGGTGGGAGTATGGACCCTGTGCCATGGCTCAGATCTCCCCCATCCCAGCCTGCTGCGGTGGGAAGGGACCTCTGGAGCTCACTCAGGGCAACCTCCTGCTCCAGCAGGGTCACCCACAACAGGTGCCCAGGATCCCAGTGCCCAGGGTGCCTTTGGAAACTCTCCAGACAAGGACACTCCACAACCTCTCTCCACATCCTGGCTCCAGGGCTTGCAACCCTCCAAGCCAAGAGGTAACCTGGCTTCCAGTTTGTGCCTGGTGCCCCTTGGTCTGTCCCTGGGCACCAGTGGCAAGAGTCTGGCCCCAGCCTCTTGCCCCACACCCTGCAGATGCTGAGAAGATCTCCTCTGAGCCTTCTCCTGTCCAGGCTAAGCAGCCCCAGGTCCCCCAACCTTCCCTGCTTAGTCTTCTCAGCAGCTTCCCAGCCTGCCCTGGCCTCTGTCCAGTAGCTCCCAGTTTGTGCTGAACTGGGGAGCCAAGCACTGGCCCCAGCTCTGCAGCTGTGGCCTGAGCATGGCAGAGCAGAGGGGCAGGAGAACCTCCCTTGGCCTGCTGGCCACAGTCTGCTATGTGCCCCCAGGAGACCCTTAGCCTTCTTGGCCACCTTGCTGGCTCATGGTGACTTGTTCCCCCTAGCACTCCCAGGTCCTTCTTAGCAGCTCCCTGCCTCCCCTGGATTGGACAGGGGCTCGTTCCCCCCTCCCCAGGATCAGGACCCTGTCCTTGTCCTGGATGAAGCTCAGGAGGTTCCTCTGCTCTAACTCTCCAGCCTGCCCAGCTCTCGCTTAGCGACTAACCGCATCTCCACCCTGGAGCTGATCTTCAGCCCCCCAGTGCCCAGATCCTGGGCACCTGCTGTGGGTGACCCTGCTGGAGCAGGGGGCTGCACTAGGTGAGCTCCAGAGGTTACTTCCCACCCCACCACACTGGGGCTGGTGGGTTCTGGGGTTCTGTTTCACACCCATTTGAAGGTGCTGGCAGAGGAGCCCCTTCGTGGCCACTGCTGGGGGCTGGAGGCTCCTCGGGTGCTGCCTCCGTGGGTTTAGGGTGGGCGGGAGAGGTGATGGAGAAGGTTTGGTGGCACCAGTGGTGCTGGAGACCATGATGGAGCTTCATGGTGCATCATTTGGGAGCAGGGATGGAGCCAGCCCTGGTCTCCCACAGGGATTCGTGGATTCGTGCAGGATGGATTCGTGGGGAGCAGAACCGCGCCGGGGGGCCCGGCAGCCACCACCCTTCACCACACATCCAGGTGCCACCAACCACCACCCCCTGCTTGAGCAAACACCAAGGGGTTGCTTCCTCCACCATAGACACCACCACCCCGGGAGGGTCCTTGGGAACATCTCCACATCGCCAGCTGCAGCAGGGACCTTTATTGAGGGACATGGGGTTGGGGGGACACACACGCACGTGGGTGAGTGGCCCAGGGACACATGGAGGGGTCCGGCCACCTCCATGGCCCCTGCCCCACAGCGGACCCCACCTCCTGGACATCCCAGTTTGGGGGGCGTCTCCCCACTGTGGGGCACAGGCTGGGTCTGGGGGGAAGGGGCACGGCGAGGACTTTGTGGAGTCACCACGAGGACCTTGGCGAGGACATGGGGACAAGGTGGAATGGCAGCAGCAGGCTCTGCAGACGGCAATGTCCTGGGGGCTCCAGCGAGGCTCAGACCCCTGGGGAGGGCAGAGGCTGCGTCACGCCCCCCACCAAATGCCACCCCCTGGCACTGCTGCCACTGTCCCCATCCGGTGCCACCCCGCGCCAGCCGCGCTGTCCCCTCCGTGTCACCTTGGGAGCCGAGGCTCTCCTCCGAGTCCGGGTCCTGCTCCAGCCCTGCGGGGAGAGGAGAGGGCTTGGGGGTACCACCGGTATGGCCCCCACCCCCCGGGCATGCTCGCACCAGTTAGGGATGGCATCAGTTTGCAGGGTGCTCCCAGCTTATGGGGTGCACCCAATTAGGAGGCATCTCCAGTTAAGGGCTGTACCCAGTTTGTGGGGTGTCCCCAGTCAAGAGTGTACCCAGGCAGGGGTGTCCAGTTTAGGGGGCACCCCTGGCACCCCCCATAGCACCAGGACAAGCTGCTCTGGGAGGCCCGAGGTGACCCCACACAGCCCCAGTTCGGGGCACCATGGGGCACTGGGACCCCAGGAGACTCTCAGATTGGGAGGGGGAGAGCCTGTCACAGCCTTGGGATGGGTTTTGGGGACTCCCAGGAGATACACAAATTGGAGAGTGGTCACCAGTGTTGGGGGAGGTCCTCACCCTCCTCTGACTCATTGGACTGGGCTGGGCCATCCATGGTGGAACCTGCAGAGAGGGGTTTGAGGGAGGTGTTCGGTACCCAAAGGGGTGGGTATTTGGGGAGACCCCCTCCCCTAGGTTGGCACCCACCTGCTCGGAGGCCCTCCGGGGGCTCCATGCTGAAGGAGCCGCTCTCGGGGGGGTCCAGGCTGGCTGAGGAGTCGCTGCCCAGGACCTGGGGGGTTGCAGCCCCGCCTGGGGCAAAACTGATGGAGGTCAGACCTAGGGGGGCAGGGGGGCACCCCTAGTACCATGAGCCAGGGACACCCCAGTGCCACGGGGCACACACACCCCTCTGGGAGTCTGCGTAGATTGAGGGAGTCCTGGTGGCAGGGGCCGGGGAGGGGAAGGGGAGGGGCTGTGCCTATTTGAAAGGGACTGGGGGCACTGGGCAGTGGATTGTGGGTATGGGGTGAGGGGCTGTGCCCATGGTGGGGGGTGCCTGGGGACAGGGTCGGGTGGTCAGTGCCTATTTTGGGGATCCCAGAGCTCAGGGTGGGAAGTCTATGCCTTTATGGGGGGAGTTCATGCCCATCCTGGGGGGGTCTCTGCCCATGTTGGAGGTCCCAATGCCCAGAATGCAGTTGGGGGTGTCTCAGTGACCAGAGGGAGTCCCAGTGCCCATACTGGGAGTCCCAGTGCCTGGGGTCGGGGTCTATGCCCATATTGAGGGTGTCTATGTCCATACTGGAGGGTCTGTGCCCATACTGGTGTCTCTGTGCCTATACTGTGGGGTTCCCTGTGCCAATGTTGGGGGGTCCCAGTGCCCAGGAGAGAGTCTGTGCCCATACTGGGGGGTGGGTCCCTCTGTTCATATTGGGGGTCCCAGTGCCCAGGGGAGAGGAGTCTACATCCACACTGGGGTCTCTGTGCCCATACTACGGTCTCTGTGCTCATACTGGGGCCCCTGTACCCATGCTGGGGGTCCTGTGCCCAGACTTGGGGGGTCCTCACACCCAGCCCTACCTTTTCCCAGTCTCTGACTGGAGGTGGTGAGATCACCTGGGAGGGAGACAAAAGGGTGGGTCAGGACAAAAGGGGAAGGCAGAGATCTCCTAGGGGGGGAGGTAGGGGCCAAAGCCCCCCTGCCAGGGTTTGAGGGGGATCCAAGCCTGGCTGCCAGATCCCCTTCTTGCTGCTCACTCTCCCCAGAGGCTTCCAGTTTGGCAGGACTGGCAGGGTCTGGAAAAGATGGGGAGGGATCGTGAAGGCTCCCCCCAAAAATAAACCGACCCTGAGACTCCCCCCCAGCACCCACACTCTGCACTCCCGCCTTCACTTTTAGCCCCCCCCTCCCCTTTCCACCCCCCTACCCCCATTTTCAGCCCTTGGCCAGGAGGAAAACTGGGACACAGAGCTGGCAGGGGGACACTGGGGAGTTCTAGACAAGCGCAGGGGACCCCCTAAAATGTATGTAGGTGGCCCTAGATTCCCTCCCCCTCTTACCTTGTGTCTGTCCTTCTGCTGACAGGGCCACATCCAAGGTGCTTGTGGGCTCTGTGGGGACATGGGGACAGAAATGGGGGGGTCGGGGACAAGGGGAGCCCCCCCAGGGTGGCACTGGGACCTCTCCACACACCCGAGGTGTCACCACAGTGTCACCCGTCTGCCACAAGAGCCCCCTTACCATCGGCCAGCACGGGGGCCAGCACCAGCAGGGCAACCACGGCCAGCGCTGGGACCCTGTGGAGGGGACGCCACGGGTGGGGACACCAGAACCCTCCAGTAACCTGCTACCGGTCCCAGTAACTGCCCCCCCCCGCCCCCGCACCAACAGGGCCCTGGCCCACCCGCGGTCACTTGACCCCACACTGGTGACAGGCCCCGGATCCCCGTCCCCCCACTGCTGTCACAGGGTTCCCCCACCCCCACGCTGTGTCCCCCCGGGTCCCTGTCCCCACACTGCTGTCACAGGGTTCCCCCACCCCCACGCTGTGTCCCCCCGGGTCCCTGTCCCCACACTGCTGTCACAGGGTTCCCCCACCCCCACGCTGTGTCACCCCGGGGTCCCTGTCCCCATAGTGCTGTCACAGCGTTTCCCCATCCCCACGCTGTGTCACCCCGGGGTCCCTGTCCCCATAGTGCTGTCACAGCGTTTCCCCATCCCCACGCTGTGTCACCCCGGGTCCCTGTCCCCACACTGCTGTCACAAGGTTCCCCCATCCCCATGCTGTGTCACTCCGGGGTCCCTGTCCCCACACCAGTGCCACCCCAGCTCCACTCCCCTCTGGTCCAGGCTGTGGGTCACAGATCTGGGGTCCCCACTGTCCCCAGGGGTCCCCGCTGTCCCTCCCATCGCCAGGGTCCACATCATCCCAGGTGTCCCTTCTGTGCCCAGAGTCCCCTTGGTCCTCAGGGTCCCCACCATGCCCAGGGTCCCCTCTGTGCCTGGGTGCTCTCTGTCTTGGGGGTCCCCTTCCTGCCTGGGGTCCCTGCTGTCCCCGGGCCCCCCCCACCCCGTCCTCAAAGTCCCCGGGGGTCCTCAGGGTCTCCACCATCCCCAGGGTCCCTTCTGTCCCTGGGTCCCCAAGGTCTCTTCTGTTCCCGGTGTCCCCAGAGTCCCCTGGATTCTTGGGGTTCCCATCGTCCTGGGGGTCTCTACTGTCCTCACCACACCCTGAGTCCCCAGGGTCTCCTCTGTCCTCAGTGTCCCTTCTGTCCCAGGGGTACCCTCTGTCCTTGAGTCCCCACTGTCCCTTCTGTTCCTGAGGTCACCCTAGTTCCTGGGGACCCAAGGTCTCCGGGGGTGCCTTCTGTCCCTGGGTCCCCTTTGTCCCCAGAGTCCCCTCTGTCCCCTGATGGCCCTACTGTCCCCAGGGTCCCCTGGGTCCTCGCCACCCCCAGGGCCGACTTTGTCCCCAAGGTCCTCACAGTTCCCAGTGTCCTCTGTCTCGGGAGCCCCCTTCCTGCCGGTGGTCCCTTCTGTCCTTGGTGTCCCCTCTGTCCCCAAAGTCCCCTCTATCTCCAACTGTCCCCGGAGGTCTTCTCTCTGTCCCCAAAGTCCTCTGAGCCCCCTAGGGTCCCCACCATCCCCGGCGTCCTCTATGTCCACAAGGTCCCCGGGATCCGCCCCCCCCATCGCTGGGTTCCCTGCCCCCGAAGTCCCTCCTCCTCCCGAGGGTCCCCTCTGTCTCCGGAGTCCCTACTGTCCCCAAAGTCCCCTGAGTCCTCACGGCCCCCACCATCCCCGGGGCCCCCGCCCCGTCCCTGTGTCCCCGCTGTCCCCGGGCTCACCCCCGGGGCTGTCCCATGGTCGCTCTCGGGGTCTCTGCGGGCTCGCTCCCGGCTCCGCCCGGGGCCGTTATAGCCGCAGGGGCTGGGCAGGGGCCAGCGGGCATCGGGCCAGCCAATCCCGCTCCGCCATCGGGCACCGGCACCGGGCACCGGCACCGCCACTGCGGCGGGGACCTGGCACCGGCACCGACTACCGGGCGTTGGTATCAGCACCGGCACCGGGCACCGGGCCAGGCAATCCTGCACCAGGCACTGGGCACCAGCACTGCGGTGGGGACCTGGGACAGGCATCGGGCACAAGGCTGGACAATCCCGCACCGGGCACCGGGCGCCAGGCACCGGCATTGCAGTGGAAACTGGCACCGGTACTGGCGTCAGTACCGGGCGTCGGCATCCCGACCAGCACCGGGCACCGGGCACCGAGCACCGGCACTGCAGAGGGGAACTGGTACCGGGCAGCAGCACCGGGCATCGACACTGTAACCAGCACCGGGCACTGGGCACTGGGACGGGCAAGCCTGCACAGGGCACCAGCACCGGCACTGTGGTAGGGAACTGGCACCGGCATCGGTACTGGCACCAGGCACCGGGCACTAGCACTGCGGTGGAGAACCGGCACCGGTACCGGGCATCAGCACCGGGCATCGGTACCGGCATCAGGCCAGGCAATCCTGTACCGGGCACCGGGTACTGGCACCAGTATTGGCACTGGGCACCGGGCCAATCAATCCTGCACTGGCACTGCAGTGGGCAGCCAGTACCGGTACCGGGCACTAGTGTCAGAACTGGGCACCAGCAGTGGTACCAGACACGTCAGTCAGTCAATCCAGCACTGGCACCAGCACTGTGATAGGGAACTGGCACCAATATTGCCATCAGTACTGCCACTGGGCACTGGGCACCAGCACTGCAGCTGGGCAGCAGCCTTGGTACCAGCACCAGCCCAGTCAGTCCCACACTGGCACCAGCACCACACACTGATACCAGGTGCTGGCGCTGTGGCTGGACACAAGAACTGGGCACTGGGTCAGACAATCCTGCACCAGTCCCTGGGAACTGGCACTGCAGCTGGACACTGGGCACCAGCATTGGTACCAGTACCAACACCAGCACCTGCACTGCTTGCCAGCATTGGTACTGGCATTGGGCCAGAGAATCCAGCATCAGCACTGGGCACTAGCACTGCAGCTGGGCACCAGCACTGGTACTGAATACTGGTAATGGTACCAGTACCAGCACCGGGCACTGGCACTGCAGCTGAGCACCGGCACCAGTACTGGACACTGGTAACGGTACTGGTACCAGCACTGGGCACTGGCACCAGGCCAAAGAGTCTGGCACTGGGCATCAGCATTGGCACCAGCACCAGGCACTGGGCTCTGGGCACTGGTACTGGTACCAGTACTGCTGGGTGAGAGTCACACTGGGAGCCCATACAGCTGCTAAGATCCCCAAACCTGGGTGCCCAGTGCAGTAACTGGGACACCCAGTACCATAACTGGGAACCCAGCACCACTGTGGAGACTCCAGTACCAGAATAACTGGGACTCCCAGTACCACTTTAGGAACCCCAGAGTCACAACTGGGACTCCCAGTGCCATAAGCGAGACCCCCAGTAACGTAACTGGGACTCCCAGCACCAATTTAGAGATCCCAGAGCCTCAACTGGGACCCTCAACACCACTTTAGGAACCCCAGTGCCACAACTGGGACCCCCAGTAAGGTAACTGGGAACCCATTACCACTTTAGGGATCCCAGTAATGTAACTGGGACATCCCAGAGCAAAACCTGGGACCCCCAACACCATAACTGGGACCTCCAGTGCCATAAGTGGGACTCCTGGTAACATAATTGGGACCACAGCACCACTGCGGGGACTCCAGAGCCATAACTGCGACCGCCAGTAATGTAGGTGGGACCCCCAGCACCATAACTGGGACCTCCAGTGCCATAACTGGGACCCTCAGTAGTACTTTAGGGACCCAAGAACCACAACTGGGACCCCCAGTGCCATAAGTGGGACACCCAGTAATGTAACTGGGACCCCCAGCACCACTGTGGGGACCTCCAATGCCGTAACTGGGACTCCCAGATCAGTGTCTGGGGTTACTGGGCAAACTGGGCGTACTGAGCACCCTGGGAGTACTGAGCACCCTGTACTGGGGGAGCTGGGCACAGTGGGGTGCTCAGCATAGTGGGATGCTGGGCACCTTGTGCTGCGTTACTGGGCATACTGGGGCTGCTGGGCACCTGTACTGGGGAGCTGGGCATAGTGGGATGCTGGGCACCTTGTGCTTGGGTTACTGGGCAAACTGGGAGAGCTGGGCCCCCTGTACTGGGGGTGCTGGGCCCCTTCCCCCCCCGGTATTCCAGACAAGAGCCCTTTCTGGCTGCTCCCCTCAATGCCCCCTTTGTTCCTCGCTTACTGGGACCAGTGCCCGGCTCCAGTTGCAGGAACCGGTTTGGTGGGGAGGGGGTCAGTGGGATCCCACCTGGAACTGGGAGGGGGAGGGTGCCCCCATCCCAGCATCCTGCTGGGGCAGTGGTGGGAGCTGGCGTGCTGCCAGCTGATGGAGGGCATGGGGGTCAATCTGCCACCAGTGCCACCCTGGTACGGGCGAGCACAAGGAGGCTTTGTGCCACCACCGGAAGGCTCCGGAAGCGTGGGCACGAGGTGGCCACTGGGGAGGGACTGGTGGTGACTGGGACTGGTGGAGACTGGGACCAGCAGCCACCAGCACTGGAACCAGTGCCAAGGTCCCATGGAATGAGTTGCAGTGGGCTGGGAATTCTCCCACATTCTGAAATCCCAGTTAAACCAGTATGGTCCCAGTGAGCTGGTGCCATCCCAGGAAATCAGTATGGTCCCAGTGAGCTGATGCCATCCCAGTGAGCTGTCGCCATCCCAGTGAGCTGGTGCCATTCCAGTGAGCTGGTGCCATTCCAGTAAACCAGTATGGTCCCAGTGAGCTGTTGCCATCCCAGTGAGCTGGTGCCATCCCAGGAAACCAGTATGATGCCAGTAAGCTGCTGCTGTCCCAGGAAACCAGTATGATGCTAGTGAACCAGTAAGCTGGCATAGTCCCTGTCCCAGACCTGGCAGCACTGGGAGTCCTGGAACACTGGTCTCAGACCCACTAGCACTAGGAACACTGGTTCCAGACCTGGGAGCACTGGTCCTGTCCCCAGCAGCACTGGGAATACTGGGAGCCCTGGGAGCATGGGTCCTGTACCCAGCAGCACTGGAATCACTGGGAGCACTGCTCCCATAACCAGCATTACTGGGAGTGCTGGGAGGTCCGGCAGGCCTGGAATTTCTGGGAGCAGTAGCATTACTGGGAGATTGTCGTGATGGGATTGCTGGGAGCACTGGGATTACTGAGATCACTGAGGGTGCTGGGAGCACTGGGAGCACTGGGAGCACTGGGAGCACTGGGAGCACTGGGAGCACTGGGAGCACTGGGAGCACTGGGAGCACTGGGAGCACTGGGAGCACTGGGAGCACTGGGAGCACTGGGAGCACTGGGAGCACTGGGAGCACTGGGAGCACTGGGAGCACTGGGAGCACTGGGAGCACTGGGAGCACTGGGAGCACTGGGAGCACTGGGAGCACTGGGAGCACTGGGAGCACTGGGAGCACTGGGAGCACTGGGAGCACTGGGAGCACTGGGAGCACTGGGAGCACTGGGAGCACTGGGAGCACTGGGAGCACTGGGAGCACTGGGAGCACTGGGAGCACTGGGAGCACTGGGAGCACTGGGAGCACTGGGAGCACTGGGAGCACTGGGAGCACTGGGAGCACTGGGAGCACTGGGAGCACTGGGAGCACTGGGAGCACTGGGAGCACTGGGAGCACTGGGAGCACTGGGAGCACTGGGAGCACTGGGAGCACTGGGAGCACTGGGAGCACTGGGAGCACTGGGAGCACTGGGAGCACTGGGAGCACTGGGAGCACTGGGAGCACTGGGAGCACTGGGAGCACTGGGAGCACTGGGAGCACTGGGAGCACTGGGAGCACTGGGAGCACTGGGAGCACTGGGAGCACTGGGAGCACTGGTCCCATCCCCAGCATTACTGGGAACACTGATCCTGTCCCCAGCGTTACTGGGAGCTCTGGTCCTCTCCCCAGCATTATTGGGAACACTGTGCAAACGACGGTCTCGAACCCGGGACCCTCAGCGCTGGCCCCGCAGTTCACCCCGCCCTTTCCCCTCACGCATGCTCACTGCTACCCTCCCACCGGTGCGCCTCGTCTCTATGGCAGCAGGCGGCGCTCTCTCCTCGCGCCCCTCATATAATCGGCTGCTCGGGCTCTTTGGCTCCCTCTCTCGGCCCGGCGGGGCCGCATGTCCTGTGCCAGGCTCTGCTGCCGCCATTGAGGTGCCGCCATCTTGCCACCCCCAGCCGAGGGGAGGCAGCGCCCCTCCCCACAGCGCCGGGCCCGGCTTCGGGCAGCCAGGCCCCGGCCCCCCCTCTCCCCCNTGAGTATGGGGGTGTGAGGGGACTGAGTGTGAATATGGGGGTCTGAGTGGGGTCTGACTATGTGTAGGGGAGTGTGAGTTTGGGATGCAAGTGTGGGGATGGGGTTGCGAGTGTGAGTGTGGGGTGTGAGTGTGGATGTGGGGGTGTGAGTGGGTGTGGGGGTCTGAGTGTGGGTATGAGGGTGTTAGTGTGAGGCTGAGTGGATATGGGGCTGAGTGTTAGGGTGAGTGTTGGGGGGGGTCTGAGTGTGAGTGTGGGACATGAGCGAGAGTGGGGCTGTGAGTGTGGTCTGAGTGCGGGTAGGAGTGTGGGGTCTGAGTGTGAGTATGGGATGAGTGTGGTGCTTTGAGGGGGGTGAGTGTGAGTTTGGAGTATGGGGCTGTGAGTATGAGTGTGAGTGCTGTGAGCATGGTGCTGCCGAGCTCCCCCTTTGCTCCCCTTGCCATTTCCTCCATCTTTAGCCAATCCTCCTGGGGTTTCTCCTGACCCTGGGGAAGGTCTTCTCCTGCTCTGTGTCCACCCTGGACTTGGTTAGTCTCTGAGCTGCTCCTCCAGGCTCCATGGTGCCGATGGAGAAGCTGCTGCTCCTCCAGGCTCCATGGTGCCGATGGAGAAGCTGCTGCTCCTCCAGGCTCCATGGTGCCGGTGGAGAAGCTGCTGCTCCTCCAGGCTCCATGGTGCCGGTGGAGAAGCTGCTGCTCCTCCAGGCTCCTTGGTGCCGGTGGAGAAGCTGCTGCTTCTCCAGGCTCCATGATGCTGGTGAAGAAGCTGCTGCTCCTCCAGGCTCCATGATGCTGGTGAAGAAGCTGCTGCTCCTCCAGGCTCCATGGTGCTGGTGAAGAAGCTGCTGCTTCTCCAGGCTCCATGGTGCTGGTGGAGAAGCTGCTCTGCCCAATAGGAGGATCCCATGGGATGAGGTTTCCCAACCAGGAGAGAGGTCAGAGCATGTCCTCAGCTCTGTGCCAGCAGCTTCTCATGGGTGGAAGGTCAACATTTCAGCCAAGTTCTCCTCTGAGAACTACCCTGGGGTCAAATCAGGCCAGAGTGGGACAGAGGGGACATGGGTGGCCCCACGGTTCCAACCAACATATCTAGATGGCTTCTGAGGACGAGGGTGGTGGCCATGGTCTCATCTGGGAGTCAGCTTCTCACCAGGAGCCCAGGATTCCAGTTCTGGCTTCCTGAGGAGGAGGACGGTGGTGGCCAGGGCCTCATCAGCTTCTTACTGGGGTCCCAGGACTCAATTTCTGGCTTCTTGAGGATGGTGTTGGTGGCCGTGGCCTCATCTGGGCCGTGAGCTGCTCCATTTCCAGTTCCTGATTGGTTTTGGTGGCTCTCCACCCCCTGCTCCAGGCTGGAGGTCCCATGGACCTGACAGTATCCCAGGATTAATGAGCTCTGGGATCCAGCTCTGCCCGAGGTGCTGGCAGCTGCCAACCTCCAGCTTGGAACCATCTGGGCAGCTACTGCCTTGGAGATGCTTCATTAACCCTTCAATGGGATGTTCAGAACATGGCACTCAGTGCTGCTTTCTCTGCTCTTGGAACCTTTGAGACTCTCCAGAGGGGCCTGGCTGGACTGCCCAGCTGAGCCCAATGGGATGAGGTTGACCAAGGCCAAGTGGTGGCTCCTGCCCTTGGCTCCCACTGAGGCCACCAAGGCTCCAGGCTGGGGGCAGAGGGGCTGGGAAGGGTCCGGTGGGAAAGGCCCTGGGGGGAGTTGGTGGCAGTGGCTGGAGAGGAGCCAGCGTGTGCCCAGGTGGCCAAGAAGCCCACCAGCAGCCTGGCCTGGAGCAGCCCCAGGCTGGGCAGCAGGAGCAGAACAGGTATGGTCTTCCTGGAGCAGGGGCACTGGGGAGACCGCCCCTGGAGTGCTGGGCTCAGATTTGGCCTCCCTGACTCCAAGAAGGACCTTGAGGGTCTGGAGGTGTCCAGAGAAGGGCAAGGGAGCTGGGGGAGGGTCTGGAGAAGAAGAAGAAGGGTGTGGAGAAGTTGTGAGGAGCATCTGAGGGAACTGGGAGTGTGGAGCCTGGAGCAAAGAAGATTCTGGTCCCAAAATTGAGTGGAAGGGTGTCTCTGGTCTGAAAATTAGTGGAAAAGATTTTGTTTTCTTTCTAAAGTGGAAGGGTGGGGAGATTTTGATCCCCACATTCAGAGCAATGGAGATTTTGAACCCAAAAACTTGAAAATGGAATTTTTGGGTTCCAAAACAGAGGAGCTAGGGAGATCCTGCCCCCAAAATTTAAGGAAAGAAAAATTCTGTTCCCAAAATTCAGGGGAAGGAAGGTTTTGGCCCCAAAATCCAAAGGAAGGGAGATTTGGGTCCCAAAATTCAGAAAAAAAATGGAGATTTTGGCTTCCAAATTGAGAGGGAAAAGGGAATTCTGGGCCCAAAATTCTGAGTAAGGGAGATTTTGATCCCAAAACTGAAGGGAAGGAAGATTCTGGCCCCAAGATCTAAGAAAAGAGGATTTTTTTTTTTTTGGCCCTAAAATTGAGTGGAGAGGAGATTTTGGTCACAACATTCATGAAAGGGAAGGGTTTTGCCCCCAAAAATCGATGGGAAGGGAGGTTCTGGGCCCAAAAATGCAAAGAAGGGAGATTTTCATCCTGAAACTGAGAGAAAGGGATATTCTGCCCTCCTAAAAAATCATGGGATGGGAGACTTTAGCCCCAAAACTAAGAAAAATTAAATTTTTGGTCCTGAGATTGAGGGAAAGAGAAATTCTGGTCCCAAAAAAATCAGCAGGAGGGAATTTTGGTGCCCAAAATTCATGGGGAGGGAGATACTGGCCCTCAAATGGTGAATAAGGGAGATTTTGATCCCTAAAGTCTGAAATTTCTGACCCCAAAATTGAGGATAAAGGAGATTTTGGCTCCAAAATTCAGGAAAATTTTTTGGCCCCCAAAAAAAATCGATGGGAAGGGAGATGCTGGCACCAAAATTGAGGAGAAAGGGAGGTTTTGGTCATAAAATTCAGGAAAAAGAAATTTTTGTCCCAAAAATTGAGGGGAATGGAGATTTGGGTTCCAAAATTCAGAGGAATGGAGATTTTGGGTCAAAAAAATCAGGAAAGTGAGATTTTTTTTTTTTTTGAAGGAAAGGGAGATTTTGATCCAAAAATTCAGAGGAAAAGAGATTTTAGCCTCATAATCGAGAAGTGAGGTTTGGGGCTTGAGCTTCAGAGGAATGGAGGTTTTGGTGCCAAAATTGAGGCGAGGGAGATTTAGACCCCAAAAATTCAGAGGAAGAGTTTGAGATCTTGGCCTCCAAATTGATGTGAGGGAAGATTCTGGTCCCAAGATTGAGGGGTAGGGAAATTCTGGCTCCGAATTTCCGATTAAGGTTTCGGCCCCAAAGTTGAGGGAAAGAGGATTTTTGTTTTGACCCAGAACCCAGAGCTGGGCCTTTTGGGGCACCAAGCCTGTGGAGGGAGACTGCAGGAGCACCTCAACCGCTTCCTCCTCCTCTGCTTCCCCTTCTTAGGGTGTCAGGTAGTGAGAGGAGTGGGAGGAATGGAGCAAAACTAGAAGTGGGGAGATTCAGGTGGGATGTTAGGAAGAAGTTCTTCACCATGAGGGTGCTGAAACAGTGGAACAGGTTGCCCAGGAGGTGGTGGAAGGCCAGGCCAGGCTTGGTGTGGCTCTGGGCAGACTACTCCAGTGTGAGGTGTCCCTGCCCATGGCAGGGGGGGTGGAACTGGATGATCCTTGAGGTCCTTTCCAGCCCTGACAATTGTATGATTCTCCCTCCCAGCTGCACTCAGGTGTGCCTGCAGCCCCTTTTCCCCTCTTGGTGACCCCATTCCCGTGGTGCTTCTGTTGCAGGGGGAGGCAGGCCCCGTGCCCCGGGCCGGGGCAGGATGGCAGGGCCAGTGCCCAGCCGGGCCAGGGTCTACGCTGACGTCAACACACAGAGGCCCCGCGAGTACTGGGACTACGAGTCACACGTCGTGGAGTGGGGGTGAGACCAGGCCTGGGGGCTGCAGGGGGTCTCTGTGGCATGAGCTGTGTCCCAGGATGGGGAGGAAGAGGCTCCTGGAGCCTCCGTCTGGAGCCAGAACCAGGCCTTCTGGTGGCATCTGCTGGGCTCGGGAAGCGGGAGGTGCCAGCGCTGGGAGACGTCATGGCATGGAGAGACACCAGGGCTGGGCTGGGCTGGAGATGCAGAGGGGACCATGTGGTGGTGACCTGTGTCACTGTGAGAGTCCAAATCATTGTGGGGAGAAACCAGGTCCTGGAGCCTCCACTTTGAGCCAGAACCAATGAGTCTGGTGGCATCTACTGGGCTTCTTGCTGAGGGCTGCTGCTTCCTTCTTGAGAGCATCTTACTCCTCAGAGCTTCTCGCTGGGGGCTTCTCCTTCCTCGCTGGGGGCTTCTCCTTCCTCGCTGGGGGCTTCTCCTTCCTCGCTGGGGGCTTCTCCTTCCTCGCTGGGGGACTTTGGTTCTGAATTTGTGGTAAAATTGATCAAAAATCAATTAAAATGGATCCAAGTGGTTTTGAATGGATCTAAATCAGTGCTGGATTAGGAGCCCAGCCCTGCCCAGAGCTCAGCTCCTGCCACCAGTGACCTTGAAATTAAAAGCTCCTCATCCACCCCAGCCCCCATGGCAGCAGCACAGCCCTTCCTGCCTCTGGGATAGAGACTCCATGTTCCTGAATCCCCCAATCCCAGCCTGGTAAGGTGGGAAGAGACCTCTGGACCTTATCCTATGCAACCCCTTGCTCCAGCAGGGTCACCCACAGCAGGTGCCCAGGATCCCAGTGCCCAGGTGCCTTTGGAAGCTCTCCAGAAAAGGAGACTCCATAACCTCTCTGTGCAGCCTGCTGCAGGGCTTGCAACCCTCCAAGCCAAGAGGCTGCTCCTGAGGGAACCTCCTGCCTTCCAGTTTGTGCCTGGTGCCCCTTGGTCTGTCCCTGGGCACCAGTGGCAAGAGTCTGGCCTCAGCCTCTTGCCCCACACCCTGCAGATATTGAGAAGATCTCCTGAGTCTTCTCCTGTCCAGGCTAAGCAGCCCCAGGTCCCCCAGCCTTCCCTGCTCAGAGTCTTCTCAGCAGATTCCTAGCCTGCCCTGGCCTCCCTCCAGTAGCTCCCAGTCTGTGCTGAGGTGGGGAGCCAAGCACTGGCTCCAGGTCTGCAGCTGTGGCCTGATCAGGGCAGAGCAGTGGGGCAGGAGAACCTCCCTTGGCCTGCTGGCCACACTCTGCTGCATGCCCCCAGGAGACCCTTGACCTTCTTGGCCACCTTGCTGGCTCATGGTGCCCTTGTTCCCCCAGCACTCCCAGTTCCTTCTCCTTGGAGGTGCTTCCCAACAGTTTCCACCCTCCCCTGGACTGGTCCATGAGGTTGTTCCTCCCCTTGCTCTGGTTGAAGCTCAGGAGGTTCCTCTCCCCACCTCTCCAACCTGGCCAGCTCTGGCTGGATGGCATCAGAGCCTGGCAGGCTGTCACCACTCCTCCTAGTTTAGGCCAGCAGCAAATTGGTTGAGAGCCCACAGTGTCCTTTCATTGAGGGAATGCTGGCCAAGACTGGACCCAGAACTGACCCCGGGGAACACCACAAGCTCCAGGCCTCCAACTAGACCCTGCCCTGCAGATCACAACCCTCCAAGCTCCATCCTTCACTTGGTTTTCCACCCACCTCACTGTCTTCCGTGTCCATCCCAGATTTGTTTTCCCCTAGGACAATCCCTGAAGTCCACATTTTCCTTCTCACTGACCCCAGACCACCCCATCTTCTCATATCCAAGATGGATGAATCCTCCCCATCTGCACCACCATACTCTGTCTTCTTTCTCCACTCCTCATCCTCCATGCTGTTTGCTGAGTGCTGAAGGACCAAAGCCACCTGCTGTGCCCCCAGCTTCACCTCTCTGTCTTCTCCTGGGGGTGCTGACGAGTCACCTCCTGTCTCATCTCTGCTAATTAGCAATTAGTGAAGTCAACCTTTCCATCTCTTCTTCCTCTTTCATCTGCATCAAATCCTCCCTCAGGGGACCTCATTCTGCTCTCCTCTTTGGTCTCCTCCAGTGGCTTTGCTTGGACCTTGGTGGTGTTAAATCCACCAACATTTTGGGGGTGAGAGTTGCTTTAATGTCCTTCTGCTTTTGTGGAGTCATCAACTGGTTTGGGTTGGGGGGACCTTAAAAATCTCTGACCTCTTCAGACATGATCTGGATGAGAGGTATTTAGGCAGTTTGGGGTGACACTAGGTTGGGTAGAGGTGTTGAGCTGCTGGAGGGTGTGAAGGAGCTGCTGGAGATTCTCCACAGGGATGTGAGGCTCTCCAGAGGAGTTTGAGGCTCTGCAGAGAGCTTTGGGGCTCTCCAGAGGGACCTGGCCAGGCAGGCTGGACAAGGCCAGTGGGATGAGGTTGACCAAGGCTAAGTGCTGGGCCCTGCCAAGGCCAGGAAGGCTCCAGGCTGGGGGCAGAGGGGCTAGAAAGTGCCTGATAGGAAAGGCCCTGGGTGGGTTGATGGCAGCAGCTGGAGAGGAGCCAGTGTGTGCCCAGGTGGCCAAGAAGGCCAACAGCCTGGCCTGGAGCAGCCCCAGGCTGGGCAGCAGGAGCAGGGCAGGGATGGTGCCCCTGGAGTGGGGGCACTGGGGAGGCCACCCCTGGAGTGCTGGGCTCAGCTTTGGGCCCTGACTCCAGGAAGGAGCTTGAGGGTCTGGAAGTGTCCAGAGAAGGGCAGGGGAGCTGGGGAAAGGTCTGGAGAAGAAGGTTGTGGAGAAGTTGTGAGTAGCAGCTGAGGGAGCTGGGGGTGTGGAGCCTGGAGCAAAGGAGGCTGAGGGGAGACCTTCTGGCTCTCTGCATGTTGCTGAGAGAAGGCTGGAGCCATGTTGGGGCTCTCCATTTGCTGGCTGGTTGGTTTGCATGCTCCTTGGTGGTGGTGGTAGCAACTGCCAGGCTCTGACTTCCAGACTTTGACCTTGCCGTCTCCTTTAGTTGTCTCTGAATGAGACAACTCATATTGAGCTTGTTCCAACCTCCTCATCTCTTGATGTCTCTTCTATCTCCAACAGCAACCAAGATGACTACCAGCTAGTGAGGAAGCTCGGCCGGGGCAAATACAGCGAAGTCTTTGAAGCCATCAACATCACCAACAACGAGAAAGTGGTGGTGAAAATCCTCAAGGTAGGGGGTGGTTGTTCAGTGTCCTCTTCTGGATTTCACACAAAAGGTTTGTCCAGTCTTGGCCCTGGGCAGTGGTGGAGTCCCCAGCCCTGGAAATGTGGTGCTGAGGGCCATGGTTTGGTGGTGTCCTGGCAGTGCTGGGACACTGGTTGGACTCCAGGATCTTGGAGGCCACTTCCAACCCAACCTATCCCATGAGAACTGCCCTTGCCCATTCCCCTTCCCCATTCATCCTTCTCCTGCCCCTTCCTTTTCCCCATTCCCAACTTCTTCCCTATTTCCTATTCGTTTCCTATTACCCTGCCTCTTCACCCTTCCCTGTTTTTTCCCCTTCCCAGTTCTCCGTTCCCTTTCCTCATATCCTTCCTTCTCGTCTCTTTCCCCACAATTCCCTTCCTTCCCTGCTCCTGTTCCCCTTCCCCATTCCCCTTCCCAGCTTCCCATCCTCTTCCCCCTTTTGTACCAGTAACCCGTCCCCTTTGCCATTCCTTTTCCCAGTTCCCCACCTCCTTCCACCTTTCTTCCCTGTTCCACTTTCCCAGCTCCTTCCCCCTCCTGCTGCCCCTTTCGTGTTTCCCTTCCCCACTCTGCTTCCCAGTTCCTGTTCCACTTCCTTTCCTGTTTCCATTCCCCTTCCCAGTTTCCCATCCTCTTCCCCCTTCCATCTCAGTTCCCCATCCTATTTCCCCCTTCTCTCTCTATTCCCCTTCCCAGTTCCCCATCCTCTTTTCCCCTTCTTTCCCTGCTTCCTTTCCCCATTGCCCACTGCCAGCTGCAGCGGTGCTTCCAGGCTGCTCTCTGAACTCCTGCTCTCCACAGCCAGTGAAGAAGAAGAAGATCAAGAGAGAGATCAAGATCCTGGAGAACCTGCGAGGAGGCCCCAACATCATCAGCCTGCTGGACATCGTCAAGGACCCCGTGGTGAGGAGCCCCCCAGGGGCTTGTGTCCCACCCTGCTGGCCAGACTGGTTTCTGAGTGCTGAGGGACACCCCCACCACTGCCAGAACTGAGGAGTATGGGGAAGGATCCATGGAGAGCAGGAGAAGGTCCTGCTGCTCTCAGTGCTCTCAGTTCTGGAGAGTGGTAGTGGGGCTCCAGGGGGCCATGAAGAGGTTCCAAAAGGTGATGGTGAGGTTCCAGAGAGTCTTGATGAGGTTCTGAGAGTCATGGTGGGGGGGCCCTGAGGTTGTCGATGAGATTCCTGAGAGTCATGATGAGGTTCTGAGGTCGTTATGAGGTTCCAGAGGGTCATGATGTGACTCTGAGGGTAGGGTTCCAGAGGGTAATGATGAGGTTCCAAAAGGAGATTCCAGGGGATCATGAAGCTCTGAGGATCATGGTGAGGTTCTGAGAGTCTTGGTGGGGTCACCCATGAGATACTCCTGTCTTCCTTGGCCACTGTATGGCCAAGAGCTGTGGTGTCACCCTAAGATGCTTCTGACCCTGCTCACTCCCCAGCCTTGCCAAGTCCCATTGAGCACCTAGAGGTGGCCATGTCCATCCCACCACTAGAGCAGGTCTTGAAGAGACCAAATCTCTTTTTTTTTTTTTTTTTTTTTTCCTATTTCTTGTCTATCCTAACCGGTGCCACCACAACCACCAGTCCCGGACACCTGCCCTGGTCTTCGAGCATGTCAACAACACAGACTTCAAGGTGGGTCACCTTCTGAGGGACTTCTGGGTGAGGGACTAGGCTTGGGATACCAAATACTTCAGGTTCTGGATCTCAGAAGGGTTCTTGGAGCTCCATGTGATAGACACAGTGATGTCCTAAGCACTCTCTGAAGGTTGGTTGGATGTTTGGCTGGAAAATCCAGCTCCATTTTTCTGATGTTCTTGTGGGGAAATTCAGGCTACAAAGCTGCTCCTGGTCAAGGTTGTCCCTCTGGGTTCAAGTTGTGGCCTTCAAAGGTCCACCCCATGAAGGTGGCTGGGTTCCCCTAGGAACCCAGGAGGTTCTCTTAGGAGCAGCCTCTTGGCTTGGAGGGTTCCAAGCCCTGCAGCAGGCTGCCCAGAGAAGTTGTGGATTCTCCTCTGGAGAGATTCTAAACCCACTTGGACACTCTGGTCCTGGATAACGCATTTCCCACCTTCAGGAGGACCCCTTCAGGGGTTCAGGAGTGGTCCCCAGGTCCCTCTGGCCTGTGGCTACCACGAGCTTTGTAATCTGTTGTTGGCCAATGTGGCCAGCTGGAGCCACTGGTGGCCCTGGAGCGTGGGCCGGAGTAGGGAGGAGGGTGATAAAGATGATCTTTGGGCATTGGTCAACCAGTAGCTGCTGATCAGGTGGCTTCTTTCTCCTGACCCCACCACTTCTTGCACCACCAGCCCTTAGCTGACCCTTTCCACATCCAGTTCTCCCCAAGCCTTGTCCTGCACTGTCTGGGGATTTTTCTGCTCTCTGGGGTTTGAGGGTCTCAGGGTAGGGAAACCAAATCCTTCAGGTCCCAAGTCTCAGGAGGGCCCTCGGAACTCTGAGGTGGACACAGGGAGGTCCTAAGCACCCTCTGAAGCACTCCATCAATTGGGTGGTTGGATGGAAGGTCCAGCTACATCTTGTGATGTTCTTGTGGAGAATTGTGGGCCACAAAGCTGCTTCTGGTCAAGTTGGTCCTTCTGGGTTCAAGGTGAGGCTCTCAAAGGTCCATTCCATGCCTTATGCAGGTGGCCGAGACCTTGAGCACCTCAAGGAGCACCTTCTCCCCTGGGCAGCCTGCTCTGGGTGTCCCTGCTCGAGCAAGGGGTTGGACTAGGGTTGGGAAACAAGTCCTTCAGGTCCTGGATCTCAGGAGGGGGGGTCTTGAGGCTCCATGGGGTGTACATAGGGAGGTCCCAAACACCCTCTGAAGGTTGGTTGGTTGGCTGGAAGGTCCAGCTCCATCTTACAGTGTTTTGGTGGCAAAATGGACTACAAAGCTGCTCCAAGCCATGTTGGTCCCTCTGGGGTTGAAGTTGTGGCCCTCAGAGCTCCATCCCATGCCCTGTTATGGTGGCTGGGTGCCTCCAGAAGCAACCCAAGAGCTGTGGTGGCCCAAAGCTTCTGTGTTTTGATGACCTCTCCTCCCAATTGCTGCAGCAACTGTACCAGACACTCTCCGACTTCGACATTCGCTTCTACATGTACGAAATCCTGAAGGTGAGCACCTGGCACCTGCCTGATCCCACCCCAAATCCCAACCTTCTGCTCAGCCTTCACCCCTGAGGTGTCTCCATCAGCAAGAAGGTGGAATGGAGCTTGTTGGGCTGCTCAGCCTTCTCCTGGATGGTTGCCTGGCTGTGTGGGATGGGATCTAAGAGGTTTCAAGGGCGAGGCCAGGGTGGCCTTGAGGAGAAGAATGCACTGGGATTGATCTCCACCAGCAGAGCAGGAGCTGGGGATTGTCACAGGCTGTTGCTGGGTCCACCAGGGGCTGCTTGGGGGTCACCAAGGGGTTTGAGAGTGGGAAACCCTCTCTGAGATCCTTGAATCCCTCTCCCAGATCCCAGAGACTTGAAACTTTCTCCCAAGGATCCCAAGCAGTTCCTGGATCTGTCCCCTTGTCACTGGGATCCCAGAGCAGCTGCTGGCTGTCTCTTTGAGCCCTGGATCTCCACCTGATCCCTCTCCCCACCATGTCCCCTGTGCTACAGGCCCTGGATTACTGCCACAGCATGGGGGTGATGCACCGCGACGTCAAACCACACAATGTCATGATTGACCATGAGCACAGAAAGGTACCTCCAGAGCCCCACCACATCCCCACCACCACCTCCCTGCCCAAAGGGCAATGGCATCATGGAATGCTTGAGGTTGGAGGAGATGTTTGAGCTGACCAACCACTGACCCAGCAGTGCCAGAGCACCACCAACCCACTGTCCTCAGCACCACAGCTCCACGGCTTGGAAACTGCTCCAGGGATAGGGACTCCACCACTGCCCTGGGCAGTTTGGGCCAGGCCTGGACAATCTTTTCACTGAGGACATTTCTCCTCATGTCCAACCTAAAGCACCCTAGGACAGCTTGAGGCCCATTCCTGTTGACTCAACGCTTGGTAGAAGTTCCAAGCCCTCACCTTAGCCTCCTCTCAGGGCCTTGCAGACTGCCAGAAGCTCTCCCCTCAGCCTCCTTGGCTCCAGGCTCCACACCCTCAGGTCCCTCAGCTGCTCCTCACAAGTTCTCCAGACCGTTCTCCTTCCTCACCCCTAAAAGTGCCTGTCATCACTTCCTGACCCTGTTGAGCCCAAGAGCCATGGTGTCACCTCCCAGAGCATCTCCTGTCCCCACTCCTTGCCCATGGTGTCCCCATCAGCCCTGACTCCTGAGCTGATTCAGCTCAGCTGGAGGAGGCAAAGATGGAGCAAGCTGCTGGTTGCTAAGACTCCATGGGACACATGGTGGGGTTGGGTTGGGGTGGGTGGTGGCAGGTCCTTGTCACCCATGTCCTGTCTTCTCCTCCAGCTTCGCTTGATTGACTGGGGACTGGCAGAGTTCTACCACCCTGGGCAGGAGTACAATGTACGCGTGGCCTCACGCTACTTCAAGGGTCCAGAACTCTTGGTAGATTACCAGGTACATCCCAGAAGGTCCCAACCCCATCACCTTGAGGTGGGTGGGACACAAATTGGTGGTCCTACCACCGTGGAATGGTTGGAAGAACATCTTAAAGATCATTCTTGACCCAGACAAGGTGACAACCTAGAGCCAGAGCATGGAGCTGCTGATTGTAGCTCCCCAGATATCACCTCCGCTCGTTGGGGAAGGGGCTTGGGACCTGTTTTCTCCTCCCCATTATAACTCAGAGCTCCATGGACTTGACTTGTCCCACTTTCTCCAGATGTATGACTACAGCTTGGACATGTGGAGTCTGGGCTGCATGTTGGCCAGCATGATCTTCAGGAAAGAGCCCTTCTTCCATGGCCATGACAACTACGACCAAGTGAGCTCCAAGGGCCTGCAGAACCCACCTCAGACCCTCCCACTATCACCTCCTTGTCTTGCAGACCCTCTTTCCATCCCCACTTCAGGGTCTCATCTCCATCCTCTCCCCTTTTGGGTCTTCTCTCTGTCCCATCCCAGCTTTGGGGCTTATCTCCATCTTCCTGTTCATTTTGGGTCTCTTCTGTCCACCCCCTTCCCATTTTGGGTCTCCTCCCTCCATTCCACCCCCACTCTGGGGTTTCCTCTCTCCATCTCCCCATTTTCAGTCTCCTCTCTCCATCCCATCTCAACTTCAGGTCTCACGTCTATCCCTTCCTCACTTTGGAGGGCCTCATCTCCATCCTCTCCCCATTCTGAGTCTTCTTTCTCCACCTCTTGCCCACTTTGGGGGACTCCTCTCCATCCCCTCTCCAAACCAGAGGATCTGGGTTTGGTCCTGGCTGCTGTTTCCCAGTCCCGTAGCAACCTTGAGCTCTTCTGGTGCCCACAGAGGTCCTCAGTGGGTCCCCAAACCCCACCCTCAGGCCCTCAAAGCCCCACAATCAGTCTCCAAAGCCCACTTCAGGTCCTCAAATCCCACCATGGATCCTCAAACCCCACTCCAACTCCCCAAATCCCACCTTAGGTTCCCAAACCCCACCACCTGAGGTCCCCAAATGCCCCCCCTCAGTGGCCTAGGCCCCCCAAGTTGCGGCCGCATGCGCCCCCTGACCACGCTCCCTGCCCGGCAGCTGGTGCGCATCGCCAAGGTGCTGGGCACAGAGGACCTCTACGACTACATCGACAAGTACAACATCGAGCTGGACCCGCGCTTCAACGACATCCTGGGCAGGTGGGTGCTGCCCAAACCCACCCCACATGTGGCCACAAGCCTCATTGTAGTCACATCTTTCCTGGTGCTGGTTCAGTCTTTCACCACAGCCAGGTTCTCCCTTGCCACGGTCAAAGTCCTCACCAAGGTCAAATCCTCACCTGTAATTGAGTCCTTCACTGTGGCCCAACTTCTCCCACACCATGATCTAATCTCTCACCACAGCCAAACAGATGCTAGTGGCACCTCATGAGACTGATGCAGCTTCTTCCTCCTCTTCTTTCTCATCTTCCTATTCCTCTTCCTCCTCCTTATCCTCCTCTTCTTCTCCTCTTCCTCTTTCTCTTCCTCCCCCTCTTCTTCC
This sequence comes from Ramphastos sulfuratus, assembly GCA_013399055.1. NCBI lineage: Eukaryota > Metazoa > Chordata > Aves > Piciformes > Ramphastidae > Ramphastos > Ramphastos sulfuratus. The sequence continues at coordinate 77,870 of WBNM01021044.1, forward strand.
TCCCTGTCCTCCTTCCTCCTCCTCTTTTTTCCTTCTCTTCCCCCCCTTTCCCTCCTTTGTTTCTCCTCCTCCTCCCCTTCTCCCCCTTTTTCCTTCTCCCCCTTTCTTCTACTCCTCCTCCTCCCCTTCTTTCTCCTCTTCCTCTTTTTCCTTTTCTTCCCCCTCTTTCTTCTGCTTTTCTCCTCCTCCCGCTGTCCACAGGCACTCACGGAAGCGGTGGGAGCGCTTCGTGCACAGCGAGAACCAGCACCTGGTGAGCACAGAGGCCTTGGACTTCCTGGACAAGCTGCTGCGCTATGACCACCAGACACGGCTGACAGCACGCGATGCCATGGAGCACCCCTACTTCTGTACGTCCTCCTCCTCCTCCTCCCACACAGCCTTCTGCCCACGCTTTGCCACTACCGCCACCCTGCGCTTCTCACCGCCTTCTAAACCATCTCCATGCTGTGCCCCAGCCTTGTCCTTCTACTCACCCACCCCCNCATCAGCCCTGACTCCTGAGCTGATTCAGCTCAGCTGGAGGAGGCAAAGATGGAGCAAGCTGCTGGTTGCTAAGACTCCATGGGACACATGGTGGGGTTGGGTTGGGGTGGGTGGTGGCAGGTCCTTGTCACCCATGTCCTGTCTTCTCCTCCAGCTTCGCTTGATTGACTGGGGACTGGCAGAGTTCTACCACCCTGGGCAGGAGTACAATGTACGCGTGGCCTCACGCTACTTCAAGGGTCCAGAACTCTTGGTAGATTACCAGGTACATCCCAGAAGGTCCCAACCCCATCACCTTGAGGTGGGTGGGACACAAATTGGTGGTCCTACCACCGTGGAATGGTTGGAAGAACATCTTAAAGATCATTCTTGACCCAGACAAGGTGACAACCTAGAGCCAGAGCATGGAGCTGCTGATTGTAGCTCCCCAGATATCACCTCCGCTCGTTGGGGAAGGGGCTTGGGACCTGTTTTCTCCTCCCCATTATAACTCAGAGCTCCATGGACTTGACTTGTCCCACTTTCTCCAGATGTATGACTACAGCTTGGACATGTGGAGTCTGGGCTGCATGTTGGCCAGCATGATCTTCAGGAAAGAGCCCTTCTTCCATGGCCATGACAACTACGACCAAGTGAGCTCCAAGGGCCTGCAGAACCCACCTCAGACCCTCCCACTATCACCTCCTTGTCTTGCAGACCCTCTTTCCATCCCCACTTCAGGGTCTCATCTCCATCCTCTCCCCTTTTGGGTCTTCTCTCTGTCCCATCCCAGCTTTGGGGCTTATCTCCATCTTCCTGTTCATTTTGGGTCTCTTCTGTCCACCCCCTTCCCATTTTGGGTCTCCTCCCTCCATTCCACCCCCACTCTGGGGTTTCCTCTCTCCATCTCCCCATTTTCAGTCTCCTCTCTCCATCCCATCTCAACTTCAGGTCTCACGTCTATCCCTTCCTCACTTTGGAGGGCCTCATCTCCATCCTCTCCCCATTCTGAGTCTTCTTTCTCCACCTCTTGCCCACTTTGGGGGACTCCTCTCCATCCCCTCTCCAAACCAGAGGATCTGGGTTTGGTCCTGGCTGCTGTTTCCCAGTCCCGTAGCAACCTTGAGCTCTTCTGGTGCCCACAGAGGTCCTCAGTGGGTCCCCAAACCCCACCCTCAGGCCCTCAAAGCCCCACAATCAGTCTCCAAAGCCCACTTCAGGTCCTCAAATCCCACCATGGATCCTCAAACCCCACTCCAACTCCCCAAATCCCACCTTAGGTTCCCAAACCCCACCACCTGAGGTCCCCAAATGCCCCCCCTCAGTGGCCTAGGCCCCCCAAGTTGCGGCCGCATGCGCCCCCTGACCACGCTCCCTGCCCGGCAGCTGGTGCGCATCGCCAAGGTGCTGGGCACAGAGGACCTCTACGACTACATCGACAAGTACAACATCGAGCTGGACCCGCGCTTCAACGACATCCTGGGCAGGTGGGTGCTGCCCAAACCCACCCCACATGTGGCCACAAGCCTCATTGTAGTCACATCTTTCCTGGTGCTGGTTCAGTCTTTCACCACAGCCAGGTTCTCCCTTGCCACGGTCAAAGTCCTCACCAAGGTCAAATCCTCACCTGTAATTGAGTCCTTCACTGTGGCCCAACTTCTCCCACACCATGATCTAATCTCTCACCACAGCCAAACAGATGCTAGTGGCACCTCATGAGACTGATGCAGCTTCTTCCTCCTCTTCTTTCTCATCTTCCTATTCCTCTTCCTCCTCCTTATCCTCCTCTTCTTCTCCTCTTCCTCTTTCTCTTCCTCCCCCTCTTCTTCCTCCCTGTCCTCCTTCCTCCTCCTCTTTTTTCCTTCTCTTCCCCCCCTTTCCCTCCTTTGTTTCTCCTCCTCATCCCCTTCTCCCCCTTTTTCCTTCTCCCCCTTTCTTCTACTCCTCCTCCTCCCCTTCTTTCTCCTCTTCCTCTTTTTCCTTTTCTTCCCCCTCTTTCTTCTGCTTTTCTCCTCCTCCCGCTGTCCACAGGCACTCACGGAAGCGGTGGGAGCGCTTCGTGCACAGCGAGAACCAGCACCTGGTGAGCACAGAGGCCTTGGACTTCCTGGACAAGCTGCTGCGCTNCTTTTCTCCTCCCCCCGCTGTCCACAGGCACTCACGGAAGCGGTGGGAGCGCTTCGTGCACAGCGAGAACCAGCACCTGGTGAGCACAGAGGCCTTGGACTTCCTGGACAAGCTGCTGCGCTATGACCACCAGACACGGCTGACAGCACGCGATGCCATGGAGCACCCCTACTTCTGTACGTCCTCCTCCTCCTCCTCCCACACAGCCTTCTGCCCACGCTTTGCCACTACCGCCACCCTGCGCTTCTCACCGCCTTCTAAACCATCTCCATGCTGTGCCCCAGCCTTGTCCTTCTACTCACCCACCCCCTCCATGAAGTTTCTCCTCCAGAACATTCTTCTTCCTCCCTTCTCTTTGCCGCCACCACCACCACTCCTACTCTTCTCCTCACCTTCTAAACTATCCCCATGGTGCAGCCCCAGCCTTGCTGGCCACCTCCTTCTACTCCCTCACCCCACCATGATGCTTCTCCTCACTGTATGAACCATCTCTGTGCTGCAGCTGCGTATCTCTGTCTTTTTACTCACCCACCCCACCATGAAGTTTCTCTTCCAGAACCTTCCTCCTCCTCTTTGCTACCACCACTCCAACGCTTCTCATCTTCTAAACCATCTTCCCAATGCAGCCCCATCTTTTCTATCCACCTCCTCCCCCACCCCACCATGATGCTTCTCCTCACCTTCTAAACCACCTCCGTGCTGCGGCCCCATCCTTGTCCTCCTACTTACTCAACCCCCACCATGTTTCTCCTCCAGAACCTTCCTCCCCCTCCTCTTTGCCACTATCACCACTCCAGTGCTTCTCCTCACCTTCTGAACTTCCCCATGGTGGTCCTTGCTGGCCACCTCCTTCCACTCGTCCACCCCACCTTGAAGCTTCTTCATGGTGTCCATGGTGCCCTGGTTTTGGGGAGGACTTGATGAGCTTCTAGGAACCCCGCCTTGTGATCCCCATTTCTCCACCCCACCAGATCCCATTGCCAAGGATCCGGCCAGAATTGGCACTTCAGCCACGCTCTCTGCCACCAACACGCCCGTCAGCTCCTCCAGTATGTTGGCAGGTGGGTTCTGGACTTCCTGGTGGCTTCTTGCAGGGAGGGATTCTGGTATCTCCAGGAGCTTCCCCACCACCCCATTTTGTCCTCCACAGGCATCACCTCGCTGTCATCATCACAGCCCATGGGCACCTTGGCCCCATCGCCTGTCATCTCCTCACCCAATGCCTTGGGTTCTCCTCTTCCCACCGCCGCCACTGCCGGCGTCCAACCCTGATGGCCTCCAGGTCTTCTCTGAGGCCACCATGCCGGGGTGCCACGCTTGCCTTCAGCCACCCCCTGGGACCTTTTGTGGTCCCTCCTGGGGCAGGGGGTTTGGTTTTATTCTGATTTCTGTTGAAGATGGGCAAAAAAAAAAAAACAAACCAACAAAGGTCAATTCTAGGAGGTGGTGTTTGTGGTGGGGTGATGGACCTCCAAAAGCTCTGCTTGCTGGCCCCAGGTTGAGCTTGGTGGGGGGGGTCTGGGCCACCTTCTTCTCCTGAGGGTCATGGTCTGGTGCCACCATTTGGGTGGAGAAAGTAGAAAAAACAGAAAACAAAAAGGAAAATAAAATTTATTTTCTATGTCCAGACCCACAGCAGCTTCTTGGGTGCCCCTTAGGATGCTTCATGGCTTGGTGGCTCCACAGCTTCCTCCTCATGGTCCAGGAACCTTCAGCCTCATGATGTGCCTGCAAGAGGTTGGCCTCCTCCTACCCCAGCTTGCTACTTCCCCAACTCAAACTGCCTTCTCCAGATCTCAGGAGGTGGTTTTCCAGAGCTTCCACCAGCACCCTAGACTCACCTACAGCAGTTGTTGGGGGTGGTCCCTGGATCACCCACCCAGGATGGGTCCCACTTGACTCCATCCCAGTTGAGTCCTGGCAACCCCAGGGTGGCAGAAAGCCTTGGTCAAGTGGTTCCAGTTGACCCCATGCCATCTTAAGGTGGTAGAACCTCTTGGTTGGCTGATCCCAGTTGACCTTGTCCCATCCCAGTTAGGTCCTAGAACCCCCTCAGTTGAGTGGTTCTGGCTGCCCCCATGCCATCTTAAGGTGGTAGAACCTCTTTGCGGGGTGGTCCCAGTTGACCCTGTCCCATCCCACTTGAGCCTCGACACCCCTAGGGTGGCAGAATCCCCATGGATTGGTGGTCTTGGCTGACCCCATCCCCTTCCCACCACCCCCCAAAACCCCACAAGCCCCTCCCTAAGGCCACCAGGTTCCCCTCGGGTGGAAGGAGCAATGCTGGGACCAGACTTGTCCAAAAAGCACAAAAAGCCCCTTTTTAATCACTGGGCTTGGACAGGAACCCGCTGGAGAAGGTTAAAAAGTGGCTGAGTGAGACCAGAGCAGGGCAAGACTGTGGGTGCCACGATGGGCACCCAGGAAGGACCATGGGACCATGAGGATCAAAGGGCACCTGGGGTGGACCCCTGCAGCAGGACCATGGGCATCATGGGAACCAACATGGGCACCTTGGACAGGACCACAGGCACCCAGGGAGGACCATGGGTACCGTGAGGACCACTGTTGGCACCCAGAAAGGACCATGGAGACCACCATGGGCACCTTGGGCAGGATCATGGACACCTGGGATGAAACCATGGGTAGGGGATGGAGCAGAAGCTCCAGGGCAGGGCCAAGAGCCTCCTACCACTGAGGAGCATGACAGGGCCAAGGCCAATCCCTTAAAGTGCCTGAATGCCGAGGAGGCCACTTAAAGCTTGGGGGACAACTAGAGACCCTGGTGGGGACCTCTTGGTGTCCCCCATGTCCCCAAGGGCCCGGTGGAGGCCACATCTGCGTGGAGTCTCACCAGCACCTCCTGAGGTGGGGGTCGGGGGCAGGGGATATTGCATTGATCCGACATTCGATTCCTGGCGGTGCTGGTGGCAGATGAGCCACCAACAGGTCACCAGGAGCAGGGGGAGGGGTTGGTGGCCACCCCAGAGCCACCTTCACTGGGTGCCTTCATAGTTGAGGACGTAGTAGTCGTGGACGTACATGAGGACGGCGATTGGCTGGCCAATGATCAGCGAGATCCAGACGGCCGCGTTGCCATAGTTGCCCCGCAGGAAACGTGACACCAGCCAGGCCAGCGGGATCTGCGGGGGGCACATGGGGGCATAGGTTGCCACAGCCACCATGGAGACACCACAGTCAACCACAGAGATGCCACAGCCAGCCAGCGGCACACCACAGCTAACAAACTCAAACCGTGGAGTCACCAAAGCCAATCATGAAGGTCTCAGTGAATCACTTGAGACACCAAACACAGAGGCAAGCAAAGCCAACCATGGAGCCACCAAACCCCATGGTGGAGATAGCAAAGCCAACCATGGAGCCACCAAAGTCAGTTGTGGAGGTGTCAAACTCAACCTCAGAGCCACCAAAACCAACCATGGAGCCAAAGTGAGTTGTGGAGACACCAAACCCAACCCACAGAGGCACCAAACCCAAACACAAAGGGTTCAAAGCCAACCCATGGAGCCACCAAGCCCACCCCAAAGCCTCTCCCAGTGTCCCCAGTTGCCATCCCAGCCTATCCCAGTGCTCCCAGTACCTGTGCTGCCATCCCCATGAAGGCCCAGAGCCGGAACATCTTCAGGGGGACACTCACCAGGTACTGGGGGGGGGGGAACACAGAGTCAGGGGGGGATCAAACTGTGACTGGGGGTTCCAGAGTGGGACTAGGGCAGGGGGGTTAAACTGGGTTGGGGGAGGATCAAACTGGGAACTGGGAGAGGTCAGGAAGGGACTGGATGGGTCAAACTGAGACTAAGAGGTCAGAAAAGGGACTGGGATGTCCAGGAGGGGATGGGGGGATCAAGGTGAGACAGTAGGGGAGTCAAACTCCCCTACTGTGAGGGGGCTGTGAAACTGGGACTTGGTAGGGGGTCAAACTGGGACTGTGGGAGTGGCACTGGTTCCACTGGGAGGCACTGACCTCATGGAAGAAGGCGGAGGTGAGGAACACTGCTGTCTGGGCCAGCCACTTGCTGGCCCCCCACTTCAGCAGGGGTTTGTAGAAGTGCCTGAAGAGAAGATCCCCAACCTCAATGAGGACCTGTGGTGGTGGTGGTGAGGGAACACCACACAAAGTCCCTCTGGTCACCCCCAAAACTCACCTGAGACACCATTTATGGACGGGGATGTTCCAGTTCTGCCAGAAGTAGATGACTGACTCTGAGTTCCTGAGGGACAGAAGATGGGGAGATGGTTCTGGGGGTGCTTCTTGCATCTCCAAAGCACCAGGGAACCTCTCCCAAAATGTCCCGAATTCCACCAAGGTTTGAAGGTTGAAAGGCACCTCCTAGAGATCTTCTCATTCAACCCCATTCCTGCTCCAGCAGGGACATCCAGAGCAGAAGTTTCTCCTTAGGGTGCTCAAGGAGATCCCGGCCACCAGCACAGGGCACAGGGTGGACCTTTGAGGGCCACAACTTGAACCCAGAAGGACCAGCTTGACCAGGAGCAGCTTTGTAGCCCAGATTTTCCCACCAGAACATTACAAGATGGAGCTGCACCTTCCAGCCAACCACCCAAACAACTCCAAAGGCTGCTTGGGTCCTGCCTGTGTCCCCCCCCTCCATGGAGCTCCAAGAACCCTCCCGAGAGCCAGGATCTGAACTGACCTAGAACTTACCCTTGAGGAGCACCACAAGCTCCAGGCCTCTCCCAACTATCCTCTTCCCTCTAAGCTCCATCCTTCAGCCACCCCCACCCTACAGTGTGACCTTGGGGACACAGCAGAGGGGACAAGAGGCCACCAGGGCCACTCACCACCAGTCCCTGTAGAATTCTCTGTCCCCAAACTGCATCACCTCGGCCACCACGTTGAGGCAGGAGTGGAAGAACCAGTAGAAGAAGATGAGCCAGATGAGGTGGTTTGGGACCTGGGGACATCAGGAGGGGGATGTGGAGCTTCTGAGTGGCATGGTGGGTTGGGAGTCACCACCCCAAAGGGGTCGGGGGACAGAGGGAGGGGACAGGGACTCACTGCCAGCTTCAGGAGGCGCTCCATGATCCGGGAATAATCCATGTCCTGGGAAGGGGTGGGGAGGCAGGGTCAGCTGGGACACTCCCCCCTCCAAATCCCTATGGATCCCCAAACCCCAGAGACTGCCCCCTCCAAATCCTCATGGATCCCTAAACCCCTGGGACCCCTCCAAATCCCTATGGATCCCTAAATTTCTCACAATCCCCCCCAAATCTCTGTGGATCCCCAAACCCCACAGACACTCCTCCCTCTTCCAAATCCCAAAGGATCCCTAAATCCAAGAGAAATCCTCCCCCAAATCCCTGTGGTTCCCTAAATCCCTGNTTTCAGGGACCTCTCAATCACCATCTACCCCCATCATTCTTGGGACCCCCTCTCATTTTAAGGCCTTCTCCCAATTAATATCAACGACCTCTCCTTCACTTTAGGGACCTGGCCCTGGCCCCATCCCACCACCTTCTCCATCCCAAACTTCCAACTCCCCCCACCCTTAATCCTCCCAATGCCTATTTCAAGAACACTCCCACTCCATTTTAAGGACCCCTCCCCGCCATTTTAAGAACCCTCTCATTTTAAGGACCCCCTCAAATAACTTCCACACTCCCCCCTCCCCAAATAATATCAGTGCCCCCCCCCATTTTACATTCACTCCTCTTGTCCCCNCCAAACCCCAGAGACTGCCCCCTCCAAATCCTCATGGATCCCTAAACCCCTGGGACCCCTCCAAATCCCTATGGATCCCTAAATTTCTCACAATCCCCCCCAAATCTCTGTGGATCCCCAAACCCCACAGACACTCCTCCCTCTTCCAAATCCCAAAGGATCCCTAAATCCAAGAGAAATCCTCCCCCAAATCCCTGTGGTTCCCTAAATCCCTGGAATCCTCCCCCCCACAATCTCTACAGATCCCCAAACCCCAGAGACCCCCCACACCAAATTCTCTGGATCCCTAAATTTCTGAGGACACTACTCCCCACCCCCACCAATCCTGGGACCCTCCCAAATCCCAGGACTCACACGGAAGGGTTTCATGGAATTCTGGATCGTGGGCACCATCCACTGTAACACAAACAGCATCTGGAGACACCTCTCAAATAGGAGAGACCCCTCCCCAAATTGGGGAGACCTCCCTTGCCCCCCCAATCCCAACACTTCCAGTATGCCCCCCCTCCCAGTGCCTCCCAGTACCTGCTGGATCAGCCCCACCAGTAGTTGGATCAGGAAGAGCTGGAGAGAAATGGCAGCTGTCAGGGGAGGGGAACAAGGACACCTCCCCCCATNGACACCCCCAAGCCCCCTTCCTGGCCTACCTCCCCCCGTTTAACCCCTCACTGACCATCTCCAGGAGCCTCCTGAGCAGGAACCTCTTGCGGATGCGAGGGGAGCGAGGGAAGTTGAGCTCATAGCAGAGGGTAGGGGCAAAGAGGAAATAGTAAAGGTCTGGAAGGAAGAATGAAAACGTGGGGGGAGGGGGAACACAAAACCATCACTCAGGAGACCCTCTTCTAATTAATTTTGGGACCTCCCCACCCCCAAACACTCCATCCCTGTCGGTGGCAGGGGGGAGAGGTGTGACTTACTCCTGTAGGTGAGGTTGGCTGGGTAGGTGACCACCTTCAACCCCACGGCCCCGTTGGCTTTCTTGGCTCCTGCTGGAAAAAGGCGGGGAATGGGGGCAAAATGAGACTCCTCCCCCAGAAATAAACCTTTAGGGAACTACCTCCTCCCCCTCAAAAAAAATCCTACCTGTTTCTGGGGCAGGGCTGTGTGCCCCCCTCCTTTCTCTACACCATTTGTTGACGTCCCTGAAGGAGAAGAGCTTGAGGAAGGTGATGGTGTAGACACCCAAGGCGAAGACAGCTCCAACTTGAGGGGGACACACACAGACAATAGAAAGGTGAGGGGGGGGGTGGGGGGGTGGAAAAGGTTACATGTGGAGGGTGCCCCCCTTCATTGTGAGGTGCTGTGACCCCCTCTTTAGGTGTCCCTGACTCACCTGGGGTGATGGAGGTGACAATGAGGACGATGCCGGCAGGGAAGCAGAGGATGGCCAAGAGGTTGAGGGTGTGAAGAGCAGCCCCCAGCCCCTCTGAAAGGGAGCCCTGGCAGGGGGGGGGAAAGTTCAGTTAAAAGGAGGGGTAGAGGAACACCTGAAAATATTGAAGGGTGTCAACCAGCACCACCCCCCAGCTCAAATTGGAGTGGTGGTCTCACCTCTGCCAAGCGTCTCTCCAAGGCCAAGGCCACCATGACGAAGACGTTGGCCACTGGGATGAGGAAGATGATGATAAAGGAAGGAGGAGGGGAGGGAGTTAAAAGTTGGGGGGGGCAAGGGTTTGGGGTACCACTCCCCTTCAAAAAATTACCCTAAAACTTCAAGGGGGATCCCCCCACCATGGGGGTCACTCACCAAGGACCAAGCAAAGGGAGGGCCAACTGTAGGGGTCTTTGAGGAACAGGGAGATGACCTGGATGGGGTCCACCAAGATCCCGTACCTGGAGGGGGAGCAGAAAATGGGGGACACCCCAAGGACCCCCATGGTGGGGACAGTGACACCCCCAGTGCCCCATTCCCAGTCCCAATATAGGGACAGTGACACTGCCAGTACACACATACTGGTGAAAGTGACATTCCCAGTGCCCCACTCCAGCCCCATACTGGTGACAGTGACACCCCCAGTGCCCTGCTCCAGCTCTATACTGGTGACAGTGACACTCTCAGTGCCCCCCTCCAGCTCCATACTGGTGACAAGGGCACCCCTAGTGCCTCCCTCCGGCCCCATACGGGTGACAGTGACACCCCCAGTGCCCTCCTCCAGCTCTATACTGGTGACAGGGACACTCTCAGTGCCCCCCTCCGGCCCCATACGGGTGACAGTGACACCCCCAGTGCCCTCCTCCAGCTCTATACTGGTGACAGGGACACTCTCAGTGCCCCCCTCCGGCCCCATACGGGTGACAGTGACACCCCCAGTGCCCCGCTCCAGCTCCATACTGGTGACAAGAACACCTCCCAGTGTCCCACTTCAGTCCCATATTGGTGAGTGCCACTCCCCACTGGCCTCCCCCGGCCCATTTCCTGTGCTACAGGTGACACCTGGGGACGTTGTCCTCATTCCCCCACTCACTTGATGAGGTTCTCCAGGAAGAGCCTGGCATTGCTCAGGATCTGACAGAAGGACAAGGGACATTGTTTGAAGGGGGGAGCATCAACTGGCGCCTCTTTGGTGTGTGTCCCCCGCTCCACACCGGGATTGGCGACAAGGCCGGGGGCAATTCTTGCATCACCTCAGTGCCATGAGGCTGTACAAGGGTGGTGGCATCTGGTGACTCATGGGGCAACCACAGGCCAGATGTGGCCACCTCAGGGGATGGGGGGGAACACCATCACCATTCTTGAGGGTTGTCAGCACCCTGGGGGCTCTGCCACCAGCCCGAGGGTCCCTGTCCCCGAACTGTGTGTCCTAGTGGTCCCTGTCCCCAACCTGAGGGCCCTTGTCCTCATACTGGGGGTTCTGTGGCTTCTTGAGGGGGGCTCTGTCCCCACCCCAGGGGTCTCTGTCCCCATCCTGCATGGGTCTGTGATACCCTGAGGGTTCCTATCACTATACCAGGTGTCCCTGTCCCCATCCTTGGGGGCTCTGTGGTGTCCTGCAGGGCCTGAGTATCCCTGGCCCCATCTCAGGGGGTCTGTCTCCATACCAGGGGTCTCTGTTCCCATAGTGGGGGTGCTGGGGGGAGGGGGGAGGTTCTGTGGTGTCCCAGGGATCCTTGTCCCTACTCTCATGGGGTTTGTCCTCAGCTTAGGCGGGGGTCAGTGACACACTGAGTGTCCTTGTCCCCATGCTGGGGAGGTGGGGGGAGAAGGAGGGTGTCTGTGACCTCCGGGGGGCCCCGCCCCCACCCTGGCAGGGTTTGTCCCCAGCCTAGGCATGTTTGTGACCTACTGGGTGTTCCTGTCCCCCCGTCTCAGTGTTCCCAGTGCCCCCAGACTCACCAGCATCACCACACACCAGTTGAGGACCCCCCGGTAGTTGCTGTAGCCACTGGAGGAGCTCAGCAGTGACTCCTGCACCTTGTGACATC
>WBNM01021044.1:100012-110069 GCA_013399055.1 Ramphastos sulfuratus
TTGGGGGGGTCGCCTCCCTTAATTTGAGGGGGGAGTTCCCCAATACTATTTGCCTGCCCGCTCCCCGCAGTTTACCGTGCTGGAAGATGACATCCCATGCTGCCAGGTGGTCCCTCCAGAGGGGGGGGTTAATGCGCCGTAAAAGAGGGGGGGGCACAAAAAGCAGGGGCAGGGTCGTGCTCAGCATCGTTTCCAGCGCTGCCAGGAACTTCTCCGCCCCCCCCGCCGTGAGACCCCCCCCAAGTAAGCCCAGGCGCTCCCCGTACAGGGCGTAGGTGCTGGCTGGGGGTCAAACGGGGGGCAGTTAGGACACCCCTCCTACCTTATTTCAGCTTCATCTCCCCCCCCGCCAATAATCTTATGTTCATAACTTCCCCCCCAAAAAATGGGTCGTGGGGTTCCTTGACACCCCCTCCCAAAACCGGGTCCTGGAGTCCCTTGTGTGCCCCCTCAAAAGGGGTCCTGGTGACAGTCCTACTCTGCGTCCCCCATCCCCCCCACATGGGTCCTGGGGCCAGTCCCATTCTGCATTCTCCCCCAGAGAGGTCCTGAGGGCAGTCCCACTGTGCATGTGTCCCTAAACGAGCCCTGGGGACAGTCCCACTATGTCCTCCCCCCGCAAATGGGTCCTGGAGGCAGTCTCATTGTGTCCCCCCGCCTAGGCTGGAGTCTTGAGGCTCCCGGTGTCCCACTTCCTTGTCCCTTGAGGTCCTGAGTTGGAGGTCCCATTGTCAGCCCCCCCACCTTAGGGACCTGGGTGTCCCCATTGTCACCTCCCCAGTGTCCCCTAGGGGTCTTGGGTGAGGGTTCCCATGTTCCTTCCAATGTCCTCCAAGGTCCTGGGTGTCCCCAGTGTCACCCTCACTGCCCCCTGAGGTCCTGGGCTGGGTGTCTTGGGTGAGGGTCTCAATGTCACCAGTCCTTGTCCCATGGGGGGTCCTACATGTCCCCGTGTCACCCTCATTGTCCCATGAGGTCCCAAGTGTCCCCATCATGTCCCATGGGGTCGTACATGTCACCATTACCCCATGAGGTCCTGAGCATCCCCATCGTGTCCCATGGGGTCCTGCATGTCCCCATGTCCCCATTACCCCATGAGGTCCTGAGCATCCCCATCGTGTCCCATGGGGTCCTGCATGTCCCCATGTCCCCATTCCCCCATGAGGTCCTGAGCATCCCCATCGTGTCCCATGGGGTCCTGCATGTCCCCATGTCACCATTACCCCCTGAGGTTCTGAGTGTCCCCATCATGTCCCCGTATCACCCCCACTGCCCCCTGAGGCGGGGGTGCTGTGTGAGGTTCCCTCGTGTCTCCTTTCCCATCCCTGGGTGCTCTCCGCTGGCTCCACACGCCACGTCCCCGCCGATGGCGCCCCCAGGTGGTCACCTTCCAGCGTGAAGCGGAAGATGAGGGGGTGGAGGTCGAGGGTGAGGGCCCGGCCGGGGCTGAGGTCCAGGCGGCGCCGGAGGCCCCTGACGAAGTCCTGTGCCACCGCATCCAGCAGCCAGGCGAAGTGGCGGCCGGCGGCAGGGCTCAACAGCGCAGGGTTCAGAGCCAGGCGGTCGCTGCGCCAGGCGGGACCGTTCCTGCCACCGCGGGGACACCACGGAGTCACCGCAGTGACCACACGGTGACCACAGAGCCACCACAGTGACCATGCATTGACCATACATTGAGCACACATTGACCAGAGTGTGACCAGAGAGTGACCATACATTGACCACACAGTGATCATAGTGACCATACGCTGACCACAGGAGTGCCACACACTGATAATAGCGACCACCATGACCACACATGGATCACAGAGCAGCCAGAGTGGCCCATGGAGTGACCACACATTGGCCACAGAGTGGCCACCATGACCACCCATTGAGCATAGAGTGATCACAGTGACAAGAGAGTGACCACACACAGCCCTACCCCTGGTGTCCCCTAACCTTGTGTCCCATGGTGCCCTCACACCTTCCCCTTGATGCACCAAACCCCTCTCCTCCATGGTGCCCCAAACCCTTCTCCTCCATGGTGCCCCCCCAGATCATGCCCACGGTGGTCCCCAACCGTCTCCTCTGTGATCCCCCAGATCACACCCATGGTGCCCCTCAGTTATGATGCCCCCTAACCCTCTCTTCCATGCTGCCCTGGATCCTGTCCATGGTGTCTCCAACCACCTCCTCTGTGGTGTCCCCTGACCAACTTCTCCATCATGCCCCAGACGACGCCCGTGGTGCCCCACCCCACGGCAGGCCACAGTCCTCACTCACAGCAGGAAGAGGCCCTTCTGGTGGTTCCTCAGCTGCCGGTGGGTGCTCCAGGCCTCGATGCCCATGCGGCGTGGGAAGGTGCCCTCTGCCCGGAAGAGCTGGGCCGCGTCCCGTGGGAGGAGAACGTTCACGCACTCGTAGGAGCCCACCCGGTCCCTGCCCGGGCAACCAAGAGTCAGCAACCACCAACCCAACCCAGAGCTTTTACCACCATGGCATCATCAAGGTGGGATGGGGTCAACCTAATTAAGAGGTTCTTCCACTATGGAGGCATCAGGCTGGGATGGGGGTAACACAATCAAAGGTTCTGCCACCTTGAGAGCTTGAAGATGGAGTGGGGGCACCCAACAAAGAGGTTCAGCCACCATGAGTGGCATCAAGAAGGGATCATAGAATCATAGAATCAGGGTTGGAAGGGACCACAAGGACCATCTAGTTCCAACCCCCCTGCCATGGGTAGGGAAATCCTACCCTAGATCAGGCTGGCCAGAGCCTCATCCAGCCTGGCCTTAAACACCTCCAGGGATGGGGCCTCAACCACCTCCCTGGGCAACCCATTCCAGGCTCTCACCACTTTCATGCTGAAGAACTTCCTCCTCACACCCAGTCTGAATCCCCCCACCTCCAGCTTTGCTCCATTCCCCCTAAACCCATCTGAGAGGTTCCGCCACCATGGGACCATCAAGATGGGATGGGGACAACCTAATCAAGAGGTTCTTCCACCATGGGGGAGCATCCAGTTGGGATGGATCAAGCCGGACAAGAAATTCTACCAACTTGGGACCACCAGGATAGGATGAGGTCTACTGGGACCACCCAATGAAAGGGTCCTGACACCCTGGAGGGTGCTGGAACCTCCTGAGTTAGCACCTACTGCAAGAGAACCATCCAGTCAAGGGATCCTGCCACCTTTAGGGGGATGGAGGTGGGATGGGGACCACCAAATTGAGAGGTTCTACCAGCATAGAGAAGGTTCTCAGGATGGGATGGGGTCAGTGAGCACTATCCAATCAAGAAGTCCTACCACCATGTAGGTGCTGGAACCTCCTGAGATGGGACTTACTCCGTGGGGACCACCAAAACCAGGAGTCCTGCTGCCATGGAGGGGGTACTGGGACACCCCAAAATGGGCTGGGGTCAACTAGGAGCACTCAGCTAAAGGGTCCTACCACCCCGAGGGGTGCTGGAACCTCCTGAGGTGGGATCTACTCTATGGGGACCTCCCAATCAAGGGGTCCTACCCTCCCAAGACCCTCCCACATGTATCCCCCAACCCCAACCTGTAGATGGGCCCCAGCTTCCGGAAGGTCTTCTCCATGTGGTGGTGGAAGTGCTGGAAGCCTCCATCCCTCCAGAGCCGGTAGAGGTTGAGCCACCGGTTGGCTCCGTCCCTTGGAATGGCCTCGTAGGGCTTCACCCCTCCACTGAGGGACCTTCTGGTGGGGTGAGGTGGACACAGTACCCCTCTGAGCCCCCCAGCTCTGCCCCACAACCAGCCCCATGCTCCCATGGCTGCAGTCTGCCTGCCCCACTCTTGGTGGGACTCTGTTTGGATGTGGCCAAGGCCAAGGCCAAGGGGATGTGGCCACCACACGTCAGCATTGGGGCGGGGGGAGTTCAGGCACTTGAGGGGCACCTCTGGGGGGGGACAGAGAGGGAAGACATGGAGTGATCTAGGGCTGGATATGGGGCAGATGAGGGGGTGGATATGGGGCTGGATGTGAGGGGGGTGTGGGGCAGATGTGGGGCTGGATATGGGGTGGATATGGGGCAGATGTGGGGGTGGATATGGGGCAGGTGTTGGGCTGGATATGGGGTGAGTGTGGTGCAGGTGTGGGGCTGGATGTGAGATGATGTGGGGCTGGATATGGGGTGGGATCTGTGGGACCAGACCCCACAGGGACTCAGCCCCACACATCCAACCCCATAGAACCCAGCCCCATAGATCCAGCCCCACATATTTGGCCACGCAGACCCTCACAGCCTCCCAGGACCCAGCCTCACACACCCAGCCCCACACGCTGAGGGTGGTGGTGGGGGGGGGTGTTGGGGAATTTCAGCCCCGCTCTGTTCCGTGGGCAGTGTTAAAAATAGTTAGGGGTCAAGGGGGGGTCAGGGCCAGAATCTATTTCTGGGGTGGGCGACCCTGAGGCGGGGCCTGCTTGTGCTGAGGAGGAACCTCATGAGGGGTGGAGGGGGGAGTTAGGGAGGAGGAAAGTGTGGGGTTGCTTTGGGGTGCTGTGTGGTGGATGTGGGGCAGATGTGGGGAGATGCAGGGCTATATATGTGGGGGGTGGGGCAGGATATGGGGCTGCTATGGGGCTAGATAGGAAATGGGTGTGGGGTGAGTGGGGCTGGATATGGGGTAGATACAGGGCAGATGTGGAGGAATATGGAGCTGGATACAGGGCAGATGTGGGGCTGGATATGGGGCAGATGTGGGGCTGCATATGGGAGGGTGGGACAGATGTGGGGTGATGTTGGGCTGAATATGGGGCTGGAGTGTAGCAGATATAGAGCAGGTGTTTGGAAATGTGGGGCGCAAGTAGGACTGGATGTGGGGAGATGTGGGGTTGGATATGTGAGTGGGGCAGGATATGGGGCTGGAGTGGGGCAGATGTGGGGCAGATATAGAGCAGATGTGTAGAGATGTGGGGTGGGAGTGGATGGGAAGAACGTGGGGCAGATATGGGGAGATGTGGGGCAGATGTGGAGCTGGATGTGGGACTGGTGAGGGGCAGATATGGGGCAAATGTGGGATTGGTGAGGGGCAAATGTGGGACTGGCAAGGGGCAGATGTGGAGCTGGGTGTGGAACTGGTGAGGGGCAGATGTGGAACTGGATGTGAGACTGATGTAGGGCAGGTGTGGGACTGGTGTGGGATAGGTGTGGGGCAGATGTGGGTTCAACATGGGACTGGTGTGGGGTAGATGTGGGGGAGCAGCTCCATGGGGCTGGGGGCTGTCAGGACGTCCATGGGGTGAGGGATCCGCAGGGCTGAGTGGCCCTGCGTCACTGTAGGTGACCATGGATGGTCCTGCCCCCGTCCCCATCCCCTTCCTCTGCCCCATATACCTCAGGATGTCCCCAGTGTCCCCATGATTTGTCCATGGCCTCATTGTCCCCATGATGTCCCCATACCCACCATGATATGCCTATGCCCCCAATGTCCCTCATGTCCCCAGCATCGCCAATGTCCCCAACATGTCCTCTTGTCCCCATTATCCCCATCATGGCCCTGTGGCTCCATGGCATTATCTCCTTGATGTCCCCATGATGTCCTCAACACTCCCATGTCCCCAGTGTCCCCATGACATCCCCATCTCCCCATGATATCCCCACGTCTTCATTATCTCAACAATGTCCCTATGTCCCTGCGATATCCCCTTCTCCACATCATGTCCCCACTGTCCCCATGACATCTCTATCTCCCCATCATGTCCCCATCTCCCCATGTCCTCACTCCTTGCCAATGTCCCCATGTCCTCACTGTCCCTGTGATATCCCCTTCTCCCCATGATGTCCCCAGTGTCCCCATGATGTCCCCACATCCCCATAATGTCCCTTTCTCCCCATGATGTCCCCATGTCCCCATGACATCCCCACATCCCCATGACGTCCCCATGTCCCCAGTGTCCCCAGGGTGTCCCCACATCACACAGGGGCTGCGGTTCGTCCCTTTATTGGGGGCTGTGCGGCGCGGCCGGGGCCTTGGTTTGTGCTTTTTTATCTTCTCCAAAACCTCCACAAAAAAAGTTGTTTGTTTGTTTGTTTGTTTGTTTGTTTTGGGGGGGGGGGCAGGGCCCACCAAGAAGCCACTTACGGGCCACCACAGGTCACTTGGAGGCCACCAGAAGCCACTTTTTGGGCTCATCTCCAAGCCCCTGGTACAAGTTGGAGGTTGAAGCTTCTACGGTTCTGCTACCTGAATTTGGGGGGATCCTGGGGATGTTGGGGGAGGGCTGGGGGAAGGGGGAGGAGCAGAAAGGTTTTGAGGGCTCAGCGGGGTCAAGGGGAAGAGGTGAAAAAGGTGGGAGGTCAAAAGGGAGGTGGGACCCCATCCTCTCGTCACCGTCATCACCATCATCACCATCATTGGGTTGGTGGGACCCCACCATGAGACCTGCCCGTGGAGGGGGGGTGAGGAGTGGGACACAGGGATGGCGGTGACGAGGTGGGATGGGGAGGGACCCGCCAAGGTAGGGGGGAAGGGGAGATGTGATGGGGGTGCTGCAGTGGTGCTGATGTGGGTGCAGCTTGCAGCATCTGTAACACCTGCAGTGGGTGCGGCAGTGGATGCTGCAGTGGGTGCAGTGGTGGGTGTGGTGGGTGTGGTGGATGCAGAGCCTGCAGTGGGTGCAGTTTGCAGCATCTGGAACGTGCACTGGATGCAGTACACACTGTGGTGGATATGAGGGGTGCAGTGGGTGCTGCAGTACCCACAGTTTGCAGTGTCTGCAGTGGGTGATACAGTGAGTGCAATTTTACTCTGGGTGCCATCTACAGCACCTGGAGCACTGTGCAGTGGTTATAGTGGGTGCAGTGCTTGCAGTGTGCTCAGGGTGCAGTTAGTGCTGTGGGTGCAGCATTTGCAGTGTGATCAGTGCAGTGTCTGCAGTGTCCACCTCACTTGGAGTGGGTGCAGTGGGTGCTACAGTGGGTGTTGCACTTGCAGTGATTGCAGTGTGCTCCCTGTCGTCCCTGCAGTAGCTGCAGCATTTATTGCATTTGCAGTGTGTGTGTGCACAGTGGCTGCGTGCGCAGTGGTTGCAGTGCCTGGAGCAGCTGCAGTGGGTGGGGGCTATTGGCATGGAGTGGGTGCAATGTGCTCGGTGTGCTCGATGTGCAGTGACTGCAGCAGCTTCAGTGTTTGCTGTGTGCTTGGAGTTTCACATGTGCAGTGCTTGCAGTACCCGCAGTGTGCTCAGGATGCAGTGGATGGAGTGTTTGTTTGCATGGTATGCAGTGCTTGCAGTGTGCTTGGTGCAGTGGCTCCAGGGGTTTTGGCACACAGTAGGTACAGTGGCTGCAGGATTTGCATGGTGTGCAGTGAGTGCAGTGGGCTCTATTTGCAGTGCTTGCAGCATTCACAGCACAGCTGGCTGCAGGAGTTTGGCACACAGTGGGTGCAATGGATGCAGGGTTTGCAGCGCTTGCAGCATGCTCAAGGTGCGGTGGCTGCAGTAGGTGCAGTGTTTGGTGTGTTTGCAGTGCATACACTGCAGGGCCTGCAGGGCCCAGGCCTGCAGTATGTGTAGTCTGTGCTCTGTTTGCAGTGTGCAGCACTCATAGTGTGCTTAGCATGCAGTGGCCACAGGAGGTGTAGTGTCTGCAGAGTTCGCAGTGGTTGCAGTGTGCAGTGTTTGCAGAGAGTGCAGTGTTTGCAGCGTGTGCAGTTTGAAGTGGGTGCAGCATGTACGGTGCAGTGGCTGCAGGGGTCTGGCACGCAGTGGGTGCAGAGTTCGCAGTGCTTGCAGTGTGCTCAGGATGCAGCATGGTGGGTGCAGTGCCGGCAGTACACACAGTGCCCAGCTGCATTGTGCTCAGGTTGCAGTGAGTGCAGCGATGGGTGCAGGCTTTGCAGTGGGTGCCACGGGTGCAGTTTGTTCACCACTTGCAGTGGCAGTGCGCAGTGTGTGCGGAGAACATGCTGAGGTGTGTGCTTCCTGTGTGCAGTGCCTCTAGTGCGTGTGTTCTGCCTGTGCAGTGTGTATATGGCACCTGTGCAGTGCATGTATGGTACCCTGTGCACCAGGGTCTGCAGCAGTGTGTGACATGTTTGGGTCATGTGTGAAGTGTTCTGTGACACCTTTGTGACATGTGTGACATGGCTGCGGCCTGCAGCAGTGTGTGACATGGTTTGGGTGCTGTGACACACGCATGTGACATATGTGTGATGTGTGTGGCACACTTGGGGTCTGCAGCAGTGCGTGAAGTGTTCTGGGTCCGTGATACCTGTGTGACATGTGTGTGATGTGGCTGGGGCCTGCAGCAGTGTGTGACATGGTTTGGGTTAGCGACACACATGTGACATGTGTGTGATGTGTGTGACACACGGGGTCTGTGACACGTGTGTGACACGTGTCTGATGTGTGTGACATGGCTGAGGTCTGCAGCAGTGTGTGACATGTATGTGACACGTGTGACATGCTCGGGGTCTGCAGCAGTGTGTGACATGTGAGGTGTGTGATGTGTTTGGGGTCACTGACGCTTGTGTGGCATGCCTGTGACACGTGTGACACACTTGGGGTCCGCAGCAGTGTGTGGTGTGTATGTGACACATGTGACACCTTTTGGATCTGTGTCACACACTCGGTGGCTGCAAGACACGTGTGCAGTGTGCCCGTGCCACACACCCCACACGTGCCACTCTGGCAGCACCCTACACGCATGCCCACACCTGGCCCAGGCATGTCCAAGACATCTCTAGGTCACATCCAGACGTGTCCCAGGCATGTCCACACATCTGATGTGTGTCCTATGTGTGTCCAAGGTGCCCAAGACACACACAAAGCATATCCAGGGTATGTCCGCATGCGTCCAAATCTCTGCTGTGCATCTGTGTGTCCAACACTGGTCCCATCTATGTCCAAGGTGCCCAAGATGTGTCCCTGGCATGTCCCAGATGTGTCCCAGACGTGTCCAAGCTGCTTCCGCACGTGTCCAACACATCTTCAATGGATGCTCCATGTACGTCCAAGGCATGGTGATGTGTTTGAGGCATGTCCACATGTGTCCAATGCTTGTCCAAGACATGTTGACTTGACACATGTTCAATACATGTCCAAGGCATTTTTATGGGCCCAAGACACGGCCAAGGCACCCAAGACGTGTCCAAGGGATGTCCAAGGTGTCCAAGGCATGTCCAAGGCACCCAAGACGCGTCCAAGGCATGCCCAAGGTGTCAAAGGCACCCAAGACGTGTCCAAGGCATGTCCAAGGTGACCAAGGCACGTCCAAGATGTGTCTGAGGTGCCCAAGACGTGTCCAAGGTGTCTCCACATCTTCAATGGTTGCTCCATGCATGTCCAAGGCATGGTGATGTGTTTGAGGCATGTCCACATGTGTCCAATGCTTGTCCAAGACATGTTGACTTGACTAAGACATGTCCAAGGTACCCAGGATGTGCCAGAGACATCTCTTTTGTGTCTGAGACATGTCCACAGATGATGGATGCACATTCAATGAATGCTGAGGTGTCCACGCGTGTCCAAGACACCCAAGACATCCAAGACACCCAAGGCACATCCAATGCATGTCCAACACATGTCCAAGACTCATTGAGATGTCGAAGCCACGTCCACAGGTTCCCAAGACACCCAAGACATGCCCAAGATGTGTTCTTGGTGTGTCTGAGATGTGTCCACACAAGTCCCATGTGTGTTCAAGGCGTGTTGACATGTCTGAGATGTGCCCACACCTACCTAAGACATCTTCAAGGCACCCAGGACATGTCCTTTGCATGTCCTCTGCATGTCCTTTGTGTGTCTGAGATGTGTCCACACATGCCCAAGACGTCTCCAAGGCACCCAGGACGTGTCCTTTGCATGTCCAAGATGTGTTCAGCCGTGTCCCATGCATGTCCAAGGCATGTTGACCTGTCTGAGATGTGTCCACACATGTCCAAGGCACCCAGGACGTGTCCTTAGTATGTCCTTGGTGTATCTGAGGTGTGTCCAGCCATGTCCCACGTGCGTCCCATGCCTGTTGAAGTGTCTGAGATGCATCCAAGACAGCTCCAAGGCACCCAAGACATGCCCAAAAGGTGTCCTTGGTGTGTCCTTGGCGTGTC
>WBNM01021048.1:20601-34253 GCA_013399055.1 Ramphastos sulfuratus
TGGAAGGTGCCCAGAGAAGGGCAGCAAGGCTGGGGAGGGGCCTGGAGCACAGCCCTGTGAGGAGAGGCTGAGGGAGCTGGGGGTGTGCAGCCTGCACAAGAGGAGGCTCAGGGCAGACCTCATTGCTCTCTGCAGCTCCCTGAAGGGAGGTTGTAGCCAGCTGGGGTTGGGCTCTTCTCCCAGGCACCCAGGGACAGAAGAAGAGGACACAGCCTCAAGCTGTGCCAGGGCAGGTTCAGGTTGGATGTTAGGAGGAAGTTCTTCACAGAGAGAGTGATTGGCATTGGAATGGGCTGCCTGGGGAGGTGGTGGAGTCCCCATCCCTGGAGGTGTTCAAGCAAAGCCTGGATGGGGCACTTAGTGCCATGGTCTGGTCGATTGGCTGGGGCTGGGTGCTAGGTTGGGCTGGGTGAGGTTGGAGGTCTCTTCCAACCTGCTTGATTGTATGATTCTATGATCAGTTTGGCCAGACAGGACCTGCCTTTCATGAACCCATTCTGAAATGCACATTTCAGAACCAAATGCAGTCTCTTGGAGATCAGGGCTACATAAATGCTCATTTATGACAGACATGGGAAGGGGTTTGATTCATTTCATTTCCTTCAGGAACTGTGTCATATGAACTTATATCATCTGTGAGAAAGAATGGCACAAAGTCCTAACTGGGCAAGTGCCTCAGGGCTCCTAAACAGCTAAGATTTTGTGGATTAGTAAGGAAAGCACACAGAGAATCCACAGCTCTTAATTCTACTGCAAAACAAATCATTCCAGAAACATGGAAAAGCAAATACCATTGAACAGATCAAAAACAAAAGGACTTTATGGTGCTTGGGATATTTGTGAGTCAGATAAAATGATATTTTGGAGTACTGTGTGCAGTTCTGGAGCCCCCAGCACAGGAAGGACATGGAACTGTTGCAGCAGGTCCAGAGGAGGCCATCAGGATGCTGAGAGGGCTGCAGCAGCTCTGCTGTGAGGACAGGCTGAGAGAGTTGGGGCTCTGCAGCCTGGAGAAGAGAAGGCTTCCAGGAGACCTTAGAGTAGCCTTCCAGGATCTGATGGGGGGGCTACAGGAAGGCTGGGGAGGGACTATTGACAAGGTCTGGTAATGACAGGACAAGGGGCAATGGGTTTGAAGTGTCAGAGGGGAGACTGAAAGTGGATGTTAGGAGGAAGTTGTTTGCAGTGAGGGTGGTGAGACACTGGCACAGGTTGCCCAGGGAAGTTGTGGCTGCTCCCTCCCTGGAGGTGTTCAAGGCCAGGTTGGACAAGACCTTGAATGACCTGTATTAGGAGGCCTATGGCAGGGGGTTGGAACTGAATGATCCTTGAGGTCCCTTCCAACCTTACCATTCTATGATTCTATATTGATGAAACCTGACCAAAAGTAAAATTAAGCAGAGGGAAGAGATTTTTGGACAATGTTTTGGGTGTTGTCTCTTTTTGTGAATAAGCTGAAGACAAAAGATATTTGCAGAGATTCAAGGACCTGGGCATGATGACAGCACCTGAAAATCCACTGCCAGAAGATGGCAGAGGGAGGGAAAGGCAGGGGGAGGGAAAGGCAGGGGGAGGGAAAGGCAGGGGGAGGGAAAGGCAGGGAGCTGCTGCTTATTTGCTTTTTGCTCACTAGAAGAGGCTCTGCCATATTCCCAGGAGAGTAGCAACAAAGACTGTGACAAACCTCAGACACAGATGGGTACACCAAAAGACTCAGATAGAGAAGATAAGTCTGAGCCCAGACTCTTTGCATCTTTAACTTGGAACAGAGACAAAACATGAAAGAAAAGATGCACCAGACCATACATTTTAACTTCAGCATGGATGAATACATTGAGATGAAAAATAAACCAAACCCCTCAAGACTTTCAGCCAAATCTCAAGCCACCTACTTAGCATGTAAGGATGATACAAGAACAGAGCAAGCTGGGTGCAATGCACTTGGCTCTTGATGGTTGATAACACTTCAATTAGCTAATTGTCTCACAGCCCCTCTGACTGGCACCTCGTTTCAGACACATTATCCAGAAAGCAAGCCTGGTGCATGGGCACCTCTGTACTTCCTGCCACACAAACTGATCTGCCTTCTCTCCCAGTATTCTATTTTTCTGCCTTTCTCCTGTTTCTTATTTTCTTATGTGCTCCCTTTCACTTCACAACAGACTCTACCAGGCTGTCTTTTCTTCACATGATTGATAATTTTTCTTAAGTCTTTTTTTGATCAGCCATACTCTGCTTTAACATTTAACCTACACCTGCCTGGTGAGGAAAGGCTGAAAGCCCTGGGGCTGGTTAGTCTGGAGGGAAGGCTGAGAGGGGATCTGAGCAATGTCTATAAATATCTGAGGGCTGGGGGTCAGAAAGGAAGGGACAGGGACAGCCTCTGCTCACTTGTGCTCTGGCACAGGACAAGGGGCAATGGGAACCTCTAGTCCAACCTTCCTGCCAGAGCAGGACCATGGAATCTAATGCAGGTCACACAGGAACACATCCAGACAGGGCTGCAAAGGCTCCAGAGAAGGAGACTCCACAACCTCTCTGGGCAGCCTGTGCCAGGGCTCTGGGACCCTTACACTCAACAAGTTCTTCCTCATGTTGAGCTGCAACTTCCTGTGCTGCAGTTTCCATCCCTTGCTAATCAAAGAGTTACCTAATAAACAGGATGCAGTTTCCTGACTTCAAGCTCTGTATATTTTGGCTGCAAATCTTTCTAAACAAGTTCAAACCTGTGCACCAGTGCTGCAGCCAAGGAAGACTGCATAAGAGAGAAGCCAGTGCAGGGCTGCAAGGAGAGGAGGCTGGGAGGAGAGGGAGNAATGGAAGCTGCAGTTACTTCCTTTATCTGCTGAAAGTCAAACTGATTTTTTTTTTATTTTTTTTTTCTCCTGAGCAAGCCCTCGCATAGATCCTCATAAAAACTATAAAGTATAAGCCTGGGGTTTGGATTGTGTTAGCACCTGGGAGGAAGTTGTCTGCTTTGTGATGCATAACACAGGGTAGTTAGAAAGACTTTAAGGATCTTGTCTCCAAAATTGCTGTTATTTGTGGCAATGCCAGAAACCATCACACTGTGTTTTGTAATACAAATGCTGTATTAAATGCTGCTCCTGGCAACTCCCTTTGCAAATGCACCGTGACTGTTCTAGCCTGCTTGATAGAGCAATGCAAAAGCTCTTTCAAAGATGGAAAGGATCACCAAGTTTTCTCCTGCAGAGCAGGTGAGTGAATGAATCAAAAAGACTTTGAAGATATGTATTACAGGCCCTGGAATATTTACAAGCTCCATTCTGACTGTACAATGGAGAGGGACTCAACTTGAGATACAACACCTTGAGTCCTGTCTCCAGTTCTGGGCCACTCAATTCAAGAGAGATGTTGAGGTGCTGGAACATGTCCAGAGAAGGGCAGCAAGGCTGGTGAGGGGCCTGGAGTACAGCCATGTGAGGAGAGGCTGAGGGAGCTGGGAGTGTGCAGCCATCTGGTCATTATATTTTTACAAGGAGTTCATTTTTCCAGCTGCCAGGAAAGAAAGCCAGGATTTCCAGTCCTGTCCTAAGCAGGAGGAATAAAAACTGCAAGGTACATGGTGGTGTGGTACTGACAGGAATGCACAACTTGTTTCTAGTTTGCCACCAAAGTAACACTACTTAAATGAGTCAAGATGAGCACTGAAATATGTCTTGAGAAAGGACAAATATGTTGCACAAGAGTCAGGGCATGATTTAATTTCCCTGAAATCACCCAGGTGGGCAGGAGAGCANTCCCTCTACTTCCCCCCACATTAGCTTCCATGAGAGAAAACTCAGGCAGGAGTCACAGCACATCCAAACAGAAAAGGTTGACACAGCCTAAATGATAATCTGTAACCATGCCTAGGCATGGATGATTTAGTTACCAGTCCAGCTGAAGGATCCTCATACCAAAATTCAGTCCACAAAACATCCCCAATTTGAACACAAGGCTGTGACCACTGCATTTTTCATATTTTCCCTCTCACTGTTTCTCAGCTCTAGTTGCAAGAGCATCTAACCCTTTAAGAAGTGGCATCTCACACAGCCATGCCACAGGATTTCTAGATTTGTCTAAGTGTGACATATAGCACAAATCCAGGCTGGGTCAGGAGGGACTCCAGAGCAGCCTGCGGGAGAAGGCCTTGGGGGTGTCAGTTGGTGCCAAAGTGCCCAGAAGCCAGCCCTGGTGGCTGGCCGCCCAGAGGCAGCTGTGTGCTGGCTGCAGCCAGAGCAGGGAGAACAGCAGCACAGGGAGGGGATTCTGCCACTCTGCTCTGCTTTGCTCAGACCTCACCTGCAGCACTGCCTCCATCTCTGGGGAACCCAGCACAAGAGGGACCTGGAGCTGCTGGAGAGGGTCCAGAGGAGGCCATGAAGATGATCAGAGGGCTGGAGAAGTATTCCAAACGTGGTCAGCAGGGCAGAATAGAGGGGGAGGAGAACCTGCATTCAGATTTCCCAGGTACAAGCCAGGAATTCTCTAACAGAGCCTGAGAAACAGCAGAGTGATGTTGTACTGCTGCTCCATGGCTGAGCTCTCACAACAGTGCTGCAGAACAGCAGAAACACCTAAAGCTTCAGAAAAAGCTTTTCCTTGAATGCACAGTGGGTTTTACTCAGAGGGCTGGAGAACCTCCTCTGTGGGGGCAGGCTGGGAGAGTTGGGGCTCTGCAGCCTGGAGAAGAGAAAGCTCTGGGGAGACCTTGGAGCAGCCTGCCAGTACCTGAAGGGGACTACAGGAGAGCTGGGGAGGTACTTTTTACAAGGGCTTGGAGTGAGAGGATGAGAGGGAATGGACTGAAGCTTGAGGAGGGCAGATATAAACTGGAGATTGAGAAGAATTTTTTTGCAGTGAGGGTAGTGAGACACCAGCACAGGTTGCTCAGGGAGGCTGTGGATGTCTCTTCCCTGGAGGTGTTTAAGGCCAGGCTGCAGAAAGCTTTGAGATGATCTTTAAGGCCCCTTCCAACCCAAATCACTCTGTTAATCTATGATATTTTCCTCCTATTTTTTAAAGTGTCATTTTGTGGGTGTGAGAGCAAAGTGTGCAAGAATGCGCACACGAGTTCTGTTTGCTTTGTTTTGTGATGAGGTCCTGAAGCAGCTCCCAATACCTTACAGGTTCAGATTTTATTCAGTGTGAAACCTACACTTCATATTCTGCATCTGAAGAGTTATACTGTATTTTTAAATGACATTTTATACTAAATAGCAAATAATCAAAAGTATTTTCTGCATTTCACTACAAGTTAAACAGTCTTTTCTGCATTTCACTGCATGTTAAACAGTCTTTTCTGCATTTCACTNTGCACCTTACTGCATTTTAAAGAGTCTTTTCTGCATTTTAAACAATATTTTCTGCATTTCGCTGCATTTTAAACAATATTTTCTGCACCTTACTGCATTTTAAAGAGTCTTTTCTGCATTTTAAACAATATTTTCTGCATTTCACTGCATTTTAAACAATATTTTCTGCATTTTACTGCATTTAAAACAATATTTTCTGCATTTTACTGCATTTTAAACAATATTTTCTGCATTTTACTGCATTTTAAACAACATTTTCTGTATTTTACTGTATTTTAAACAATATTTTATACTAAATAGTAAATAATTAAAAGCAATCAAAATACAGTGTTTTAAACAACATTTCATACTAAAAAGCAAATAATTAAAAGCAATCCAAAATGCTGCATATTAATCACTTCATACTGAATAGCAAATAATCAAAAGCAATCAAAACTACTCTAGTTTAAATATTTTATACTAAATAGAAAATCACCAAAAGCAAGCCAAAACACTGTATTTTAAACAATATTTTATACTAAACAGCAAATAATCAAAAGTAATAAAACTGTATTTTAAACAACATTTTATACTAAATAGTAAATAATTAAAAGCAATCAAAAATACTGTCTTTTAAACATTTCATACTAAACAGTAAAACATCAAAAGCAATCAAAAATACTGTCTTTTAAACAACATTTTATACTAAATAGTAAATAACCAAAAGCAACCAAAAATAATAATCAAACAATTAAAAAAGTAATAGAAAGTAAATAACCAAGGACCTTTCTTCTGGTTATATTGCTAAGAGTAGTTGTTACAGAAAATAAAAGAGGAGAAAAAAAAAGAGAATATAATAATATAATACAATACAATACAATATAATAATAATCATAGAATCATAGAATGGGAAGGTTGGAAGGGACCTCAAGGATCATCCAGTTCCAACCCCCTGCCATAGGCAGGGACCCCTCCCACTAGTACAGGTTACTGAAGGCCTCATCCAGCCTGGCCTTGACCCCCTCCAGGGAGGGAGCAGCCACAATCTCCCTGGGCAACCTGTGCCAGTGTCTCACCACCCTCACTGCAAACAACTTCCTCCTAACATCCACTTTCAATCTCCTCTCTGCCACTTCAAACCCATTGCCCCCTGTCCTGTCATTGCAAGACCTTAATAATCTCTCCCCAGTCTTTCTATAGGCCCCATTCAGATACTAGAAGGCTACTACACAGTCTCCTCGAAGCCTTAAATAATATAATAAAAACATTTCTCAAGAGCTTTTAATTAAATTAAAAGATTTATGAAGTGGTGCAATCCTGGTAGGTGGGAAAAGCAAACAGTCAGAGGAGCCTAACAGCATTTAAATTGTCACTTACGGCACTTGGCTTCGTCCTGGCTGTTGGAGCAGTCAGGAGTAAAATCACAGAGCTTGTTAGGTGGAATACAATGTCCATCCCCACATGAGACAAGCCCAGGGAGGCAAGACAAAGATGAAGAATCAGCAGCTGGGAGTTCTGTTTCTCCTTAAAAAAAAAAAGCCCAGGAAAGAAAACATAAGTAAAAGCACACACAGAGATAAAGGTCTGGGATCTAAGTGGAAGAAGCTGGGTTTGGGTGAGACGTGAGGAAGAAATTCTTCCCCACGAGGCACTGGAACAGGGTGCCCAGGGAAGCTGTGGAGGCTGCAAGCTTGCAAGTGTTGAAAGCCAGGTTGGATGTGGCCTTGAGCAAGCTGCTCTAGCACAAGGCATCTGCCTATGGCAAAGGGGTGGTACTGGATGATCTTCAGGATCCCTCCCAACCTGACCCATTCTATGATCCCAGACTCTATAATGATCCTAAGCAAGACCCCTTGAGCTCACTTGGATCACAACAGGCTGTGACCAGCATCCCCCTTAAGATGAAACATCTCCCACGGCCATAGAATCATAGAATCAATCACAGAATGGTTTAGGTTGGAAGGGATCTCAAAGCTCAGCCACTTCCAACCTCCTGCCATAGGCAGGGACACCTTCCACTAGTACAGGTCACTCAAGGCCTCATCCAACCTGATCCTGAACACCTCCAGGGAGGTTGTGGAGTACAGAAGCACAGAATTATCAAAGATTCTTAGCTCTGCAACCTCCCTGGGCAACATGTGCCAGTGTCTCACCACCCTCACTGCAAACAACTTCTTCCTAACATCCACTTTCAATCTCCCCTCTGCCATTGTTGTGGAACCACAACTATACACAGCAGACAAAGGGGGAAGCACATTGAAAGCCACAGAACTTGCCTTCATTCTCTTGGCTGAGAGCCAGGAATGCTTTATTCACAACTCCACATTCCTCTGCTATACTGATGTCATCAACAGCAACAGTAGCATTTGCCTTTAGAATGGTAGCTCTTAAAATAACCTGTAAAGGTACAGAAAGAAGTGAGGTCCTTAAAGACAACACGATAAAGAGAGATCTGTGTACTCCTTTGCAGGTTCTGACATCTGCACAGGAAGTAGCTATCATTTACAACCAACTTTGTATAGCAGGCAGCAAAACCAATGACTAAGATTTGCTCAAAGTCAGCTGTCAAAGCCATATCTCTCTTTACTTATGGGAGGTTATGCAACTAAGGTGATCTCTCTCCAGTCCACACTGGCAAAAGCCATTGCTGCTTGGATCCATTCTCTTCCTGAAAAGCTTCACTTCTTTCTAAACAAGCTATTCAAACCAAATATGGTGGTTTACAATTCCATTTATTTGTGTTCACAGGATCCCAGGATGTCAGGGGTTGGAAGGGACCTCTGGAACTCTTCCAGTCTAAACCCCTGCCAGAGCAGGAGCAGAGAATCCAGCACAGGTCACACAGCAACACATCCAGACAGGGCTGCAAAGGCTCCAGAGAAGGAGACTCTACAATCTCTCTGGACAGCCTGTGCCAGGGTCCTGGGGCCCTTACACTCAAGAAGTTCTTCCTCGTCTTGAGCTGCAACTTCCTGTGCTGCAGTTTCCATCCTTTGCCCCTTGTACTATGCCAGGGCACAAGTGAGCAGAGGCTGTCTCTGTTCCTCCCTTCCTGATCCCCAGCCCTTAGCTATTGATAGACATTGCTCAGATCCCCTCTCAGCCTTCTCCCCTCCATAGTGTTTACCTCTGCTATGCCTGTAGAAGCCATTAATATGTGGTACAGTAAATGCAGGGATTAAAATGTGGCATTTATAAATACAAGGAAATACTCAGGAAGTAAAGCTCAGTCATAACTCACCAGTGTTACTTGAGTGTCTTTCCTTTCAGAGCATTTTATAGATGAGACATGAAATGAAGAGACTACACTGGAATTTTGATATGCTGAATCCTAACATTTGAGTTACTGATTTCCCTTAACAGTTCCATCCTAAGATTTACTAAAGTGTAGTTGGTTCTGTGATCAGTGCTGCAGATTGGGGTACCTGTACTGGCAGGGGAAGTGCAATGAGGCCCTCCCCCTGACCAACAAGTTCATTTTTAAAAAGCTTCTGCACTATTGCTACTTGATTCTTACTACCAAAAAGGAAAAGTGATCCTGATGCATGCAAATTCTGAACAAAATGGTGATGTTCTTCAATAGCTTCTAAAAAGGCTGGGTGGAATTCTTTTTTGAATGAGCATTAAAGGATAGAAACTGTGGGTTGATACTTGATAACAATAACAAATCAATTCTAAAGACCAAATGAGAGTGTTTCTGTGAAAGCAATGACAATGCAGTTTCTAATTACCTGGAAAGGTAAGTCCTCAGTGGCACTTTTTACAGGTACATTCACTTTTGTCCACTGCATCTCAGGCAGTCCTGATAGGTCACACAGTTTGTCCAAACTTCCAACCAATGCACTTCTCTTAAAGACAGAAAGCTGGGAATCCTGAGATAACCTGCACCAAAAGCTGACCTGTGGAGTTTTTAAGGAATCACTTTACAAGCTTTATCATCAACCTGCAAGCAATTCAGTGCCAGCTCACATAGGTGCTTATGAGGGGGTGGCTGAAGCAGTGCCAGGCTGTGTGGCCACTCTGAGAGATCTGGACGTGCTGGGGAGCTGGGCAAAGGGGAACCTGGGGAGGCTCAGCAAGGGTACGTGTAGAGTCCTGCACTTGAGGAGGAACAACACCATGCACCAGTACAAGCTAGGGGTTGGCCTACTGGAAAGCAGCTCCATGGAGAAGGATCANAGCCTGCAGCTGTGCTTGGGATTGTGCCTCCCCAGCTGCAGGACCTTACATTTGGCCTTGTTGAATGTCATGAGGTTGGCTTGGGCAGATCTCTGCAGCCTGTCCAGGTCCCTCTGGATGGATCCCTGCCCTCTAGCAAGTCGACTGTGCCACACAGCTTGGTGCCATCTGCACACTTGCTGGAGTGCTAGTGGACAATAAGTTCTCCGTGCTCTAGTGGCCAAGAAAACCAGTGGTCTGCCAGGGTGCATTAAGAAGAGTGTGGCCAGCAGGTCTAGGGAGGTTCTCCTTCCTTTCTACTCTGCCCTGGTGAGACCACATCTGGAGTAATATGCCCAGTTCTGGGCCAGATCACCAAAGGGGGACAGGGGTCCACTTACATTCAAATCATTGACTAATAACCTGAGAAGCATCACACAGGCAGATTCATTACCTTTCACTTCCAGCTCTGAACTGACAAGCACACAAAAACTACAGCACCACCTAATCACGTAGGGAGAGTTTCCTTTTGCTTGTGCTAGGTACCTTGTGTTCAAGGTAGATCAGTTGTTGGGAAATGTTCTTAGAACCACAGAATGGGTTAGTTGGAAAAGCCCTTTCAGATCACCAGGCCCAACTCAGTATAACTCTGCCAAGGCTGGTGCTAAACCATGTCCCTCAGCACCACATCTCTGCCTCTTTGGAACACCTCCAGGGATCAGGATTCAACCATCTCTCTGGGCAGCCTGTGCTAGTGGTTGAGAACCCTTTCAGGGAAGAAGTTTCTTCTAATATCCAACCTAACCCCGTCCATGGGGCAAGTTGAGGCCATTTCCTCTCATCCTATCACTTGTGCACACCTGTGTTACAGCACAATATTACTTTTTAATATCTTCTGGCTTCATAGCTGATATATTTGGTTTCTCACAGTGTTTCTTTTTTTCCCTATGTCCTAAAATCGTGTCTTATATAAAATAACCTCAAGACTTGTTAATAAACTGAAATAGATATATGCAAGTTCTTCTTCTCCACTAGAAAGCTTACAGAATAAAAAGCAGCAGGTATAAAAATTCTTTTCAAAATCACAGAATCACAGAATGTTAGAAGTTGGAAAGGACCTCCAGAGATCATCCAGGTCAACATCCCTGCCAAAACCACGATCACCCAGGGTAGTTCACAGGTGGAACCAGGTGGGTTTGGAAAGTCTCCAGAGAAGGAGACTCCACAACCTCTATGGGCAGCCTGCTCCAGGACTCCAGCACCCTCACACCAAACAAGTTTATACTCATGTTTAGGTGGAACCTTCTATGTTCCAGTTTGTGTCCATTGTTCCTTGTCTTATTACTGCACACCACTGAAGAGCTTGGCCCCAGCCACTTGACCCCCCACCCCCCAGGTATTGATAGACACTGATCAGATCCCCTCTCAGCCTTCTCCTCTCCACACTAACCAGCCCCAGGGCTCTCAGCCTTTCTTCACAGCAGAGCTTCAGCATCCTTGTAGCTCTCTGTTGGACTCTCTCCAGCAGGTCCCTGTCCCTCTTGAACTGGGGAGCCCAGAAATGAGCACAGTATTAAAGAGGTGGTCTCAGCAAGGCAGAGTAGGGGTGGGTGGGGGGAAATCTCCCTAGCCCTGCTTTTCTTGCTGCACCCCAGGATGCCAGTGGCCCTCTTGGCCACAAGGACACAAAATGAGCTGTTTGATGAGCTACAACCTAAGCAATGTGGATGTAAGGTTTATGTTTATCAGCTTTTGAAACAACCTTTTTATTTTCATGATGTAAGAAACAAAAAATTGCCCTCCCCTCTGTGCCCACACATTCTACCTCACAATCACTACTTAGTCCATTAGAGCCACAAGCACAGCTAGGACTAAAACTTTTCTTTCACAGCTCCAAATCCTTGACTCAGCTACCAGAAGCTGCAGAAAGAAATTACCTCTAAGCTTCAATTAGCCAGCAAGGCACAATACAAAACTGTTAGCCCTCAATTCCAATTTGCCTTTTCTTTTTTAAACCACTGCAGAACTCACAAAGCTATTAATAAACATAGCTCTCTTTATGTAGATCCTTTTATCCTCTGAGTGGGACATCCAGCAGAGGACATCTCCTCACATTTACAGGCAGAGAGCACGACACACTGATGCATATCCTAATGAGTAACTCCTGCTTGGAACTCTCCCAGAACTAAAAGTCTGCAGGGAAACTGAGGGTTGGACTGGATGATCTCTTTGGGTCCCTTGCATCCTGTGATCTGTGATCCGGCAAAACAGTGGCAGAAAGTCAGGTTTCTGGTCTCCAAAATCACTCTTTGTTTCAGAGCTGGGTAAGAACTCACCTTGGGTTTTGTTGAATCTGGGAACTTCATTCTCCTGCCCCTCTACTCTACCCTGTGGAGGCCACATCTGGAGTACTGTGTTCAGTTCTGGGCCCCCCAGTTCAAGAGGGACCTCAGGGAACTGCTGGAGATAGTCCAGCACAGAGCCACAAAGCTGCTGAAGGGAATGGAACAGCTCTGGTAGGAGGAGAGCCTGAGGGAGCTGGGGCTGTGCTGCTGGGGGAGGAGGAGACTGAGAGGTGAACTCAGCAATGCTTATAAAGATGTGCAGGTGAGTGGCAGGAGGCTGGAGCCAGCTCTGCTGGGTGATGCCCAGTGCCAGCACAAGGGGCAGTGGTGGAAGCTGAGGCAGAGGAAGTTCCATGGAAACATGAGGAGCAATTTTTTCCCTGTGAGGGTGCCAGAAGCCTGGCACAGGCTGCCCAGGGGGGTTGTGGAGTCTCCCTCTCTGGAGATATTCAAACCCTGCCTGGATGTGTTCCTGTGTGATCTGCTCTNAGGCTGGGGCTAAATCATGTTCCTCAGCTCCACATCTCTAAATCTTTGAAACACCTCCAGGGATGGAGATTGAACCACCTCCCTGAACAGCCTGTGCCAGTGTTTCAGAGCCCTTTCATAAAATCATAGAATGGTTTAGGTTGGAAGGGACCCCAAAGTTCCAACCCCTGCCATAGGCAGGGACACCTCCCACTAGAACAGGTCATTCAAGGCCTCATCCAGTCTGGCCTTGAACACCTCCAGGGAGGTTGTGGATCACATTCTGTGCTTCTGTGCTCCACAACCTCCCTGGGCAACCTGTGTCAGTGTCTCACCACCCTCACTGCAAACAATTTCTTCCTAACAGGCAGTTTCAATCTCCCCTCTACCAGTTCAAACCCATTCCTCCTCCTCCTGTCATTACCAGACCTTTTCAATAGTCCCTCCCCAGCCTTCCTGTAACCCTCCTTCAGATGCCAGAAGACCACTCCAAGGTCTCCTGAAAGCCTTCTCCAATCTGTCCTCATAGGACAGGACTTCTTCTTTCAGGGAAGAAGTTTCTTTTATGGCTTTCAGATCTCCAGAAATTAAATTTTGCACTGGCCCTCCAGTCTCTTCAGTCTTTCTCCTGGACTTTGCACTAGGTTTGTCTGGGCTCCTACTCTGGGAGAGAAGAGGCTGAAAAGGTAAGGGGGTATCCTTCTCCTCATCTCTATTTGTGATAAGTATCTCCCAAAAACAAGCTCCACAACCAAGACTGGGGGCTGCTCTTTGGCAAAGTATTAGGATACTGACAGAGCTGGCAGAAAGATGCTGCAAGAAAGATGCTGAGGTGGTGAAGTGGGTCCAGAGAAAGGCAATGAAGCTGGTGAAGGGTCTGGGGGAACAGGTCTTGTGAACAGAGGCTGAGGGAACTGGAGTTGTTTAGTCTGCAGAAAAGGAGGTTATGGGGAGACTACATCACTCTCTACATCTACCTGAAAGGAAGTTGGAGCAAAGTGGGTGTTAGACTCTTCTCATTAGTAACAACCAACAGGACAAAAGGAAAAGGCAAGTTGCACCAGGGAGGGTTAGATTCAATGTTGGAAGAAACTTCTCCACTGAAAGTGTTATTAAACAGGCACCCCAGGGAGGTGATGGAATCAACATCCCTGGAGGTGTTTAAAAGATGCACAGATGTGGTGTTAAGGGAAATGCTTTAGGACCAAACTTGGTAGGCTTAAATAATGGTGGGACTCAATGATCTTAGAAGTCTTTTCCAACCAAAATGATTCCATGAAGACACTTGAGGAGAAGGAGACTCCACAGCCTCTCTGGTAGCCTAGTCCAGGGCTTTCATCACAGGAAAGAAGATTTTTCTTAAGTTCATAGAATAGAATCATAG
>WBNM01021049.1:2875-17427 GCA_013399055.1 Ramphastos sulfuratus
AGTCTAAATCTTCCCTCTGCCAGTTTAAACCCATTGCCCCTTGTCCTGGCATTACAAGACTTTGTAAATAGT
Organism: Ramphastos sulfuratus; assembly: GCA_013399055.1. Lineage (NCBI taxonomy): Eukaryota > Metazoa > Chordata > Aves > Piciformes > Ramphastidae > Ramphastos > Ramphastos sulfuratus. Next base: position 2,948 of record WBNM01021049.1, read on the forward strand.
CCCTGGTCTCCTCTGGATGATCTGTGTATCTCCAGGACTTCCTGTCTTGGCAGGAGGCTTTCAGGTGCAGGCAGGATCCAATGCCATGTGCAGTCTCAGCACGGTGCCACGCTGGCTGTGCAGGCTGATCGTGTGGAGGCATTTAGAGCCTGTTCCTGGTAAACTCTTGGAATGTGGTTTCCAGGCAGTTCAGGATATAAGGCAGCAGGAATATAACAGCAGAGCACATGAATACAATGGCAAAGCACATTGTGCTACCTGCTCATCTCCTTTTATCCATACAGCCTGAGACTAATGTGCCTTTGGACACAGAATAGCCAATCAGGATGGCACTTTGCCAAGCTTGACCATATTAGGTGAAGCCATAGGCTTGCTTTACCCAAATTTGGGCACAGCACAGCCCTGCACAAGGCAACCCTGTGTACCTTATTTACCACAGGATGCAAACGAGTCTGGGCAAGCCACAGTCCTCAGACTCAGTGGCTCCAGGTTCTTTGTCCTCTTTCCCACAGTTGCTTCTCCCCAAAACAGAGGGAGAGCAGAAAAACATCTCTGGGCAAGCCAGGACATGGATAAGCCTATTTTGGCCTTGTTAGGCCTACCACGACAGTTTTTAATCTAGATTTTGGAGGTTTTGTGGTTCCTACAGTGCTTTGGGGGCTGTAGACTGACCTTTCCAAACATGCAATCACTTGAAAATATTTTAATAATGTGTCTGGGTTGTTAACAAATAGCAAAAATTAAACAGGTGGGACGTGAGTACTTGCAGGTAACTATATACAAAATCAGATTAAACTGCATTCTCAGTGTTATTTTGGAAACCTGGTGAGTTCCTACCACCAAGACATGCTGCATATTCACTGAAACTGTTTGAGGAAGCAGATAGAATAGTATGAACCTTAAATTATTCATGTAGGCTTGCACTTAGGAGCAACACTCTAAAGGACTTCTCAGAGGGATGAAAAAAGTGTGATTCACTCACTAAAGTAACTCTTAAAATACATTTGTAGCACAGATAATATTTCCTAAAACCACCTTGGAAAGTGTCAGGGTTTATATTTTAATCATTTGAAACTGTTGGTAATGAATCATTAATGTTCTGTTGGTACTTTTGCAAAATTCAGATTTGTTTTACCTATTTTGAGAGCTACTTCAAGGCTGCCTTTTTTACAATGTATTTAGTCAGAGAAAGGAATTAATAAGGAAATTTAAAATTGGTTTATTAGCATTAAAAAATAATCAAAGTTGTATTTAAATAAGTTTAATTTAAATGTAAATGCACTTTGTGTAAACAGAACTATCTTTAATAATCTGCCATAATTCACTGACTGGGATCAAAAGAATTTAAAAATTGCTTTCACATCAGGTGTTGTCTATTAGTAAGGAAAAAACTTAATTTGAGAAGTCTGGACTTCAAAGCAATCTTACTTTTTTGTGTGTGTAAAAAAAATAAAAGAAAAAGAAAAAAAAAGAAAAGCTTGCTTTATAACATGAGGAAATGTAATGTTTGTTGCAAGTACAGTAGCTGAGATTTTCTATTAGGATTTTATAGTCTCTGACTCTGAGCTGACAAGTACCTGGGTAGGCACAATGCCAAGCACAACTCCAGGCTGGGTGGGGAATGGCTGAGAGCAGCTATGAGGAAAAGGCCCTGGGGGTGTGGGGTGATGAAAAGCTCAAGATGAGGCTGCAGTGTGAGTGNGGGAGGTGTCCCTGCCTATGGCAGGGGGTTGGAACTAGATGATCTTTGAGGTTCCTTCCAGCCTTACCATTCTATGATTCTATAAGTATCCCTCAGAATCATTTTAAAAACACAAAACTGTTAAAGTCTGCAAAACTGGTAACTTTTATATCACAACAGCTTCATTCTACCTTGACAAAACACCACAGAACTTGCAGGATTCCACTGAGCTTGTAAGCCTGTGAGATCTGCCCTGTTGGGGATGCTTGTCAATGCTGGCAGAAAGCAGGATTGCCAGAGTGGCTGGCACTTTAAAGTAGCTATTGTATATACAGCATAGCTGTGGGCTTCAGGAGTTGCAGGCAGTGTCACTGTGCATAGCAGGCAGGGATATTGCTGCAAGTACCACAGGTTTTTTCCTATAGCAAAGGCTCTGATATTTGACTGAAGCTACACCTCAGGCTTACAGCTCTTTCCTTGTCAAAGAACTGGGAAACAGCCCAAAGTAGCTCCTGTGGACTGCTTGGCACCTTGCATGAACAGCAGTATGTCACCTTCCCAGTGCCTTTCTGCAGCTTCCCCTTGGCATGAGATTCAACCTGAATGCACAAAGGCACTCAGGGCAGAACAACAGAGCTAATGCCAGGCAATTACTGAGTGTCAGATACAAGCAGTGTCTGTGCTGTGTAGATACAATCAGTCTGTGCTATGTAGACAGCCTGTAGACAGCTATGTAGACAGAGGTAGAGCAAAGATTTTCATAGAATCATAGAATTATTTTGGCTGGAAAAGCCCTCTAAGATCAGAGTCTAGCCACTGACCCAACACCACTGTGGCTATTAAACTGCATCCTCAGGTTTCTTAACCATCTCCAGGGATGCTGACTCCGGGGATTGTGACTCCACCACCTCCTTGGACAACCTATTTCATTGCTTGAACACTCTTTCCATATAGAATTTTTTCCTAAACCCCAATCTAAACCTTCCCTAGCTCAATTCAGGCCATCTCCTCTCATCCTATTAATTGCTATTAGGGAGAAGAAGCCAAGGCTCACTTCACTGCAACTTTCTTTCAGGTAGGTGTAGAGAGCAATGAGGCTTCTCCTCAGCCTCTTCTTCTCCAGGATAAACAATCCCAGTTCCCTCAGCTGTTCCTTTTAAGATTTGTTCTCTAGAGCCATCATCAGCTTTGTTGCCCTTCTTTAGACATGCTGCAGCAACTCAACTTGAGGGGCCCATAACTGAGCAGTATCTGAGGTGTGGCCTTACCAGTGCTGAGTGCAGGAATATGATCACCTCCCTGCTCCTGCTGGTCACAATGTTCTTGATGCAGGCCAGGACACTGTTGGCCTTCTTGGCCATCTGAGCACACTCATGGTTCAAGTTCAGACAGCTGTCAACCACCCCCAGGTCCTTTGAGCAGCTTTCCAGCCACTCTGCCCCACGCATTTAGAGTTGCAGAGGGTTCTTGTAATTCAGGTGCAAGATCCAGCCCTTGGCTTTATTAAACCTCATAAAATTGACCTTGGCCTGTTGATCCAGACTGCCCAGATCTCTTTGAAGAGCCTCTTTACCTTGAAGTAGATCAACACTCCTACCCAGTCTTCTCCTCTCCACGCTAAAAAGCCTCAGGTGTCTCAGCCTTTCCTCACAAGGCAGTGCTCCAGTCCCTTAACCATCCTTGTAGCCCTCTGTTGGACTCTCTTGAGGAGATCTCTGTCCCTCTTGAACTGGGGAGCCCAGAACCAGATGCAATATTCCAGGTGGGGCCTCACCAGGGCAGAGTAAAGTCCAGATAAACAACATCCACAGGCTTTCCTTCACCTAGGAAGCAGGTCCCCTTGTCATAGGAGATCAGGTCTGTTAATCATAGAATCATAGAATGGTAAGGTTGGAAGGAGACCTCAAANCGACGCTCTTCCGATTATGGATCCCTGCCCTCTAGCAAGTCGACTGTGCCACACAGCTTGGTGCCATCTGCACACTTGCTGAGGCTGCACTGATTCCTCTGTCCATGGCACTGACAAAGATGTTAAAGCAGGACCCCATGCTGGCTGGGCCTGATCATCTGGTTGCCCCCCCATGTGCTGCATAATGACGCTCAAGATAATCTCCATGACCTGGCTCTGAGATCAGACTGACAGGTCTGTAGTTCCACGAGTCCTCCTTCTGACAGCTTTTGTATATCTGCCAGACTTCAGTCAGCTGGCACCTCCTTGGTTAGCCAGGACTGCTGGTGAGTGATGGAAAGTGGCTTAGCGAGTGCTTCCACCAGCTTCCTCAGTGTCCTCAGGTGTATGCCATCTGGCTGAGGTGTAAGTGGGGTAGCAGGTCACCAAGCATCTCCTCTTGGACTAGGTGGGCTTCACTGTGCTCCCATCCCTATCTGCCCATCAAGGGGATGGGTACATAGTGAACAACTGTGAAGGTTTGGGAATTCCCTGCCTCCCCCCCACTTTATAAAATCTCCCAGACTAGACTCAGCCAGCTGGCAGTTAAGGACTGAAGCTCTATTTACAGCTCAGCACAATGTACAAGCAGAGATAGACACAACAGACAGGAATAGTTACAGACATAGACAAGTTAAAGGTCATACAGAAACACAATCCCCCTCCCAGAAATCAGAGTCCCCAGGAGGGGCTCCTAACCACCCTTCTACCTTCTTTCCACCCCTATACCTCACCCTAGGGTCTGCTTTACATGCAAAGTGAGTTTGGAGGATGGGCCAGGGGAGTTAGAAGCAGAGTGGTTAGTTAGGTTAGCAGAGAGGTCAGCAGACAAAACCTGCCGCTAGAGAGACAGAGACTCTCTGAGTGTCTTATCTATGTTTGTGTTCTTGTTATACCTCTCAGCAAGCCTATGAGTGAAGCAGACATCACCAGTGTTTTTCTTTTAACAGTATATAATTTTTCTCCATTAAAACATTCCAATTAGCCTCAAACCAGCACAACAACTGGTCTTACTACTAAAGCCTGAGGCAAAGAAGATATTAAGTACTTCCACCTTTTCCTCATTCTCGATCACTGCATTCCCCTCTGCATCCCACAATGGAGAGAGATTTTCCTCAGCCTTCCTTTTGTTGCTCGTATATTTGTAGAAGCATTTTCTGTCCTCTTTAACAGGTAAAGCCAAATTAATTTCCAGCTGGATTTTGGCCTTTCCCATGCTGCATAGTCTCATGACAATCTTGTAGCCCTCCCAAGTGTCCTGCCCCTTCTGCCAATGACCATAGACTCTCCTTTTCTCCATCAGCAGAACCCAAACCTCTCTACTTAGCCAGGCCAGCCATCTTCCTGTGCAACTCATCTTTCAGCCTTTCCTGTACCTTCAAAACTTCCTTCTTGAACAGTGTCCTGCCTTCCTGGGCTCCTCGATCCTTCAGGACTGCCTCCTAAGGAACTTTGTCCACTAGTCTCCAAAAGAGACCAAAGTCTACCCACCAGAAGTACCAGGTGGCAATTCAGCATCTCGTTTTGTTCTGTAATTGCTGAAGTTCAAGTCTTAATACCTGCTACTACAGAGACTTGGATGGCTAAAAAAAATGGCTGGATGGCTGATTTCAAAGAGTGGTAGTGAGTGGGATTAAATCCAGTTGGCAGCCAGTTACAAATGGTGTTCCCCAGGGCTCTGTTCTCTTTATCAATGATCTGAATGAGGAGGTTCTGTGCACCCTCAGTAAGTTTGTAGATGACACCAAGTTAGACAGGACTGTTGAGCCACTTGAGGACAGGGAGGTTTTACTGAGGAATCTGAACAGGCTGGATTAATGTGCCAAGGTCAGCTGTATGAGTTTCAGCAAGGCCAGGTCCTGTACTTGAGTCACGACGACCCTATGTAATGCTGTGGGCTTGGAGCAGAGTGGCTGGAAAGCTGCCTGACAGAAAAGAATCTGGGAATTTTGGTAGATAGCCAGCTAAATATAAGCCAGAAATGTGCCCAGGTGGCTGTGATGATCAGCAGCATCCTGGCCTGGATCAGGAATACTGTGGCCAGCAGCAGCAGGGAAGTTATTGTGCCTCTGTACTTGGCACTGGTGAGACTGTGCCTTGAATATTGTGTTCAGTTTGGACTCCTCACTGTAAGGACAATGAGCTACTGGAGTGTGCCCAGGGAGAGGCAATGGAGCTGGTGAAGGGTCTAGAGACCAAGTTGTGTGAGGAATGGCTGACAGAACTGAAGTTGTTTAGTCTGGAGGGCAGGAGGCTGAGGGGAGAGCTCACTCTCTACAACTACCTGAAAGGTCATGGGAGTGAGGTGGAGGTCAGTCTCTTTTCCCAATGAACAAGCAATAGGACAAGAAGAAATGGCCTCGAGTTGCACCAGGGGAGATTTAGATTGGACATTAGGAGAAGTTCTTCCCTGAAAGGGTTATTAAGCCCACAGAAGTGTCTGGAGTCACCACCCCTGGAGGTACTTAAAAGATATTATAGATGTAGTGCTCAGTGACATGGTTTAGTGGTCTGTTTGGCAGTGTTGGATTAATAGCTGACCTTGATGCTCTTAAAGGTCTTTTTAAACATAAACAATTCTGTGTTTCTAAGATTCTGTGACTACAGGGTGCATTTACAGGACTAAAGGAAGCAGCTTTTTGTTTGGAAACTCATACTCCCTTCTTTATTGATTTTATTAGTAACTAAGAGAACAAGAAAATTACATCTGATGTCATTAAGAATATTCTGTAGGGGAAAAAATTATCACTTAAGGGTAGCAATTACAGTAACATAGCATCATCTGTTTATCTTTGAGTGAGTGATGTTGTTGCCACTCTGCTCAAAACAAAGATCAAGACTGATCAATAATGTGTATTTAATGGTAAACATCCACATTCAAAAATCCTGTAAAATATTTTAAAGGCTTTAAAAGAAGTCATGGCTATTTTACATCTAACCAGTGTATATATAATTGTTGGGTTCATTATTATGCACTTCATCTCCTTTCTTTTAATACCAACATGAGTATAATAAATGAAATTCTGTGCTAATTGGTTGCATGCTGTCATTAAGTTACTTAGATTTCTGGACTGCCACAGGACAAGGATAGGAAGTAATATCCAAAGCCTATTAAATTGTGAATCCTAGTTTCTTTAATGAAGTACAAAATTAATCAACATGAGTTTGCTAGATCCCATCATAGATGCACTGGTGGCTGGTGGATGGTTTTGCCTTTATGGCACCATCCAAGCTGTATTTAAGTGTCTTGGTTAGTATGTCTTCCTTTTTATGTTTATTAACCTTCAGATGCTGAAGTGCTAACTTAGTTTTCATTTAGAGAATCTCTTGGTGAAGTTATAAGAACAACATTTTCAGTATCTGTAATGCTTTCTAAATGTGAGCAATAAGAAGTGTTGGGAGATGCCTTTCTTCAAAAAGTAAAGCAAATTGAAGGTTCTGTATTGTTTCAGTTTGAGAGTTCTTTCAGTATATCCTGCTGAAATGCAATTCCAACATGTAAAAATAAAACTAATATTTTAAACAGGGTGCATTTACAGGTCTCGAGATGCATCTATGAGTTCCAAGGGAACTAAGAGATGAAGTTGCTAAGCCATCATATTTGAGAATTTGTGGCATTGACTTATGGCAGAGGGTTGGAATTGGATGATCTTTGAGGTCCCTTCCAACCTTACCATTCTATGATTCTGTGGTGGTTTTGCCCTGGCTGGGGGTCAGAAGCCCACCAAACCTGGTCTATCATTCCTGTCCTCAGAGGAAGAGACAGGGAAGGCATAACAAGAGGCCTGTGGGTAAAGGTAAAAGCAATTTAGTAAGGCAAGGAGAAAGAAAAGTAGCTTCTGGAAGCAAGAGCAAACAAAAATATTGTTCTCTACTTAGAAGCACAGAATGATAGAATGGTAAGGTTGGAAGGGACCTCAAGGATCATCTAGTTCCAATCCCCTGCCATAGGCAGGGACACCTCCCACTAGCACAGGTCACTCAAGGCCTCCTCCAACCTGGCCTTGAACACCTCCAGGGAGGGAGCAGCCACAACCTCCCTGGGCAACCTGTGCCAGTGTCTCACCACCCTCACTGCAAACAACTTCCTCCTAACATCCAGTTTCAATCTCCCCTCTGCCAGTTCAAACCCATTGCCCCTTGTCCTGTCATTGCAAGACCTTGTCAACAGTCCCTCCCCAGCCTTCCTGTAGGCCCCTTCAGATCCTGGAAGGCTACTCTAAGGTCTCCTGGAAGCCTTCTCTTCTCCAGGCTGCACAGCCCCAACTCTCTCAGCCTGTCCTCACAGCAGAGCTGCTGCAACCCTATGACTATCTTTGTGTCCCTCCTCTGGACCCACTCCAACAGTTCCATGTCCTTCCTGTGCTGGGGGCTCCAGAACCGCACACAGGACTCCAGGCAGAGTCTGACGAGAGGAGATTAAAGAGGCAGAATCTCCTCCCTCGCCCTGCTGCCCACACTGCTCTTGCTGCAGTCCATCAGCAGACAGTGTCTGGCCACTCCCTGGAATGCAGGGCTTCAACAGCAGTTGTTCCAGAGGACAAATGACATTAACAAATGCTCCCACACTTCCTTCTTTCTGTCAGCTTTACATCTGAGCTATGCTGTATTACGGAATACTCCTTTGGTCAGTTTGGGTCAGGTTGGGTCCTGTCTCAAGATGTTGCTCTTCCCTCAGCCTACTGCTGGGAGTGGGGGGAAATGTTGGAAAAGCACAGCTTTGGCACTGTGTGAGCACTGTTTAGCAGCAGTCAAAACACTGCTGTGTTTACCACCCTTCCACTACTAAGTGCAGCACAGTCAAAGATGCCACGGAAAGAATTAACTCCACCTCAGACACACTCCCATCTCCAAAAAGGGAAAAATGGAGGACCCAGGAAACTACAGGCAGTGTCTCAGGTGTGCCTAGGAAAATCATAGAGCGGCTCTTCCTTGACACTGTGCTAACACACATGGAACATAAGGAGATGCTTGGTGAGAGGTGACATGGCTTTCCTAAGGGAAAATCATGCTTGGCAAATGTTATGGACCTGAGTAAGGCATTTGACTCTGTCCCACATGGCATCTTGGTCACCAAACTGGAAAAACATGGACTGGGTGGGTGGAGCACTGCTGGGTAAGGAATTGGCTGGATGGTGGCACACAGAGAGTGGTGATCAAGGGCACAATGTCCACCTGCAGACCAGTGCCAAGTGGTGTCCCTCAGGGATCAGTGCTGGCACCANGAAGTTGTTTGCAGTGAGGGTGGTGAGACACTGGCACAGGCTACCCAGGGAGGTTGTGGCTGCTCCCTCCCTGGAGGTGTTCAAGGTCAGGTTGGAAGAGGCCTTGAGTGACCTGTACTAGTGGGAGGTGTCCCTTCCTATGGCAGGGGGTTGGAACTAGATGATCCTTGAGGTCCCTTCCAACCTTACCATTCCATGATTCTGTGATTCTGTGATGGCAATCTCTAACAGGGGTACAGCACTCATGGGTAAATGTGGAGCTACCAATCTCATCTACCTGGATTTGTACGAAGCGCTTAACGCTCTTGTGTGCCTCCCATGTCTCTATAGAGAGAGACATGAATTTGTAGGTGGACCACTCAGTGGATAAGGAATTGCTGCACGATTGTAGTCAGAGTTTCAGTCAGCAACTTGATGTGCATGTGGTATTCCTTAGGGGTCACACTGGTATTGCTTTATCAGGAAAGTGGGTGGTGGGACTGAGTGTAACCTAAGCAAGTTTGCCAAGACCAAGCAGCGTGGTGCAGAAACATACATCTGCACCTTGGGAAGTGGACTTGTGCAAATCTCTCAAAGTTCAACATAGGCAGGTGCATATGTATCAGAGCAATCTCAAGGTCAAATACAAACTGGGCAATGAGTGGGCAAGTGAGAGCAGCCCTGCAGGAAAGGGCTTGTGGGTGTTGGTGGATTGAAAATTGGATATGATTCAGCAATGTGTGCTCACAGCCCAGAAAGCCAATTGTATCCTGTGCTGCATCAACAGAATTTTGGCTAGCAGGTCAAGGGAGGTGGTTCTGCCTCTACTCCACTCTCATGAGACCTGTCTTGGAATACTGCATTCAGCTTTAGAGTCCCTGGCATAAAAAGTACACAGAGATGCTTGAATGGATGCAGGGGAGGGCTGTGAGGATGCTCAGGTGGCTGGAACACATCTATGATGAGGACAGGCTGAGCGAACTGGGACTATTCCGCTTGGAGAAGAAGAGGCTCCAGGGAAGCCTTGTAATAGGCTTCCTGTACATAAAGGGGACCTACAGGAGAGATGAGAAGGGACTCTTCATCAGGGAGTGTAGTGATAGGGCAAGGCTAATGATTTTAAACTGACAGAGGGTAGATTAGCTGTTAGAAAGAAATTCTTTACTTCAAGGGTGGTGAGACTAGAACAAGTTGTCTGGAGAAGCTGTGTGTGCAAGGCCAGGTTAGATGCATCTTTGAGCAACCTGGTGGAATGGAAGGTAGCCCTGCACATAGCTGTAGCCTTCGAACTAGATGATCTCTAAGGTCCATTCCGATCCAAACCATTCTATGATTCTTCATCAAGGAAAAAGCTTGGTTAGGGTATGACAGATTTAGTGCAAAACAAAGCTGCTTTAACTGAAGAAAGACATTAGAGAAGATACTTGCTCCTGTTAAAATTGCATGATTCTGCCCATGCAATCATTCTTAGGTCTGTATATCTGCCAAAGATTGCATATAAAAATAGAGTTTTCCATGCTCTGTTTGGTGTCTTAGGCTAATTGATCTCATCGTTTGTTTCTGTGTTTTCACAGTTTTAGCCAGAATGCTTTAATCATTTTCACACTGATATTAAGGACTGAAAAGATGTTACCTGTATTTTAAAGAAAAACAAAACCAAAACTAAACCTGGAATTCTTTCTTGCATTCCTGATATTTTAGCACTTCTAGAAGAGCAATGTGACTCTTGTTAAGGGCAGTCCTTCTGAAGATGCAGATAAATTTGGCTGTTACAGTCTAGAGTTCATGCAGGCTCTGTAGTTACTGGAGATAATAATTAAGTCTTCCAAAAGTTGATTTTTTCTTGCGTATGCTGAAGGTTCTTACTCCTCCTAAGCACATGGCTACTGTTTTCCCAGGGATTAAGCATGATTAACTCCAAGATGCAGTCAACCTTTCACTTCAACTGCTCCATCCTTGGATGTGTTTGTGCACTGGAACTGGAAGCATAAAATCTTTCTCTTTCATGCCCCAGAATAATAAGTCAAAATGAGAAACAGGCTCTATTAGTGTAGGAACAGCACTCTGTGTTAACACAGCTACATAGTGAGTTCAAGTAGCTTACAAACAGCTACATGACTGCATCTGTCTAGAGGCAATCTGGAAAAGAAAGTGTAAGGAGAATTCATGGAAACCAGTAAGGGAGAGGAGGAACACAAACACTTGGATAACAAACTCTAGGGCAAATGAGACAACAGAGAAGTAACAGAAAACAAACAGAAAGCAGACCTAAAAGCTAAACCTACATTTATACAAATTTTGGATGCTTGATTTGTCCACACTTGATAATTCAAATTTGCTCAGCCATATACAGCTCATGAAATGTAATAGAAAACTTATGTTGCCATCAGCTGCTTTTTTTGGCTTACTGGGGGGTAGGTGGGGGGTGGGGGTGATGTTTGTTTACTCTTGCTGTAAATTAGGCCCAACGTTTTCAAATTGAATAGTGAGGAAATCAGGCATATGCAATGACCACATGTGATAATGTTCTTTTAAATGACTTCCCCAGCAGAACATAGAAACACGTTGGCAGAAGAGGGAGTTAAAGTCAGCAGTCAAGGGAATGGTTTGGTTACTTTAACTGTAAGGCCTTGATTATTTGCACACATTGATAAGATAGAAGCCTTGAAAACAGTTTCATTCAGATAGGCCTAACTCCCTAACTTATTTCCAGAGAAGAATGGAGAAAATAAAGTTCAGATTGGTAGATTTTCCTTAGCTGCCAGAGACTGGATATTTTTTTCAGCCCATGGAATTTGCCTTGCCCAGTTAAACAGCAGGTACATATGATGTTCCATATGGGTAAGTGACTTTAATGATCATTCTGAAAAGATGTAATCAGATGGCAAATATAACATCTGTTAACATATCTCCATTAGAGCTAACTAACATTCTTTTCAAAGTCACCCTTAGGGTCTGGAGAGATAATACCATGGGATAACTCAGTGGTTCATTACTGGAGAAACTGAGGATTATTCTTCTTCTAGTTAACGTCAATAACTATAGAATTGCAAAAGGTCTTGTAAAATATGGAAATTACCATAATCAGAACGATTTAGAATCTGATGAGAAATGGCCCTAGGAGCAGCAATGTGCTGTAACAGAGATGGGATAAAGGACTAGATTCTGAACTGCTTCTGTGTGTTTGCATATGGTATTTATCTGCACATGGGGAGGGAGGCAGACCTTGAATTCCCTCTATCTTCTCATTAGCTGTACCTGGTGTGGTGCATATGTGCCAAGCTAAGGTTCAGTGCATCGTGCAGTGCCTAGCCCAGTCTTGGTCTGCTTCTGGTGTTATCATTTCTGAGACAGGGTTACAGTGCAAGCCCAAGCAAACAGGGACCTCCCTTCATGGTATCATGGAATGGTAAGGTTGGAAGGGACCTCAAAGATCATCCAGTTCCAACCCCCTGCCATAGGCAGGGACACCTCCCACTAGTAAAGCATGGAATGAGTTTTGCTTTTTTGATTTTTTTCAGTCCCACCACACTTGTTGATTTGAAAATTAAAGGAGATTAATGACATTTTGGGATTAAAATTAAATTGCTGAGTTCCTGCATTAGGAATGTCATATGTTTACATTTTAAACTGACATCCTTCATGAGAAAAAACGTAACTGAAAACCACATAGGTGGTGTTTGCTACTCTGTGGTGAGTATTCTTCTTACAGGTCAGAACAGACTATTAGTATTATAATGCTAATGCAAGCCAGTGTTCTCTTCTATGTTGAAGGTTCTTGGATGATTAATCCAAGGCAAACTTATTTTGGATTTTTTAATGGTTTCTTCACTTTTAGAATCAGAATGGTAAGGCTGGAAGGGACCTCAAAGCTCATCTAGTTCCAACCCTCTGCCATAGGCAGGGACACCTCCCACTAGTACAGGTCTCTCAAGGCCTCTTCCAAACTTTTCTCACATTCTTTTATCTTGTTGCCAGTTCCAGCCTGAAATTTCCAGGTTGAAATATCTTCTTTTCACCTGCCAAGATCTACAACCAGTATTAAAAAAAAAAAATAAAATTAGCTGGGAGGAAAGAATGAGGTAAATGAGACCGAGTTGATTCTAGCCAAATAGTTGACTCGAGCAATAAGAAACAACTGTCACTTCTATCAAACAATCAGTTTAATTTACATCAAGGTAACTTTTTAATGTGGTTTCCACTATCTAGGTGTCTCAGGCAGGGACACCAAAGACTGACTGACCCAGTCAAACATCAAAAGACATGCTCTACATCAGGGGATATTTGTTGACTAAAGAAAGCATTTGCGACACATGCATAAGCATTCAACAAGGCCAAGCGCAAGGTCCTGCACCTGGGTAGGCACAATGCCAAGCACAACTCCAGGCTGGGTGGGGAATGGCTGAGAGCAGCCCTGAGGAACAGGCCCTGGGGGTGTGGGGTGATGAAAAGCTNCCACGGATGTATGTCTTCAACTAACACTACCTACTGAGACTCATTAGTCCAAAACATTTTCTGAGAAGTGCTAAATATTAGAGATTTCAAGGATTTTATTTCCTTTCTTCTCACTAATAACAAATGTTCATTAAATTCTCCCTCTAAAACTTTGTTACATTTACAAGTCAATATATATGGGGGCTGAAAGAAACCTGGAACACTGCTGTTGATGCATGCTCCCTTTTGCCTGTTGTAATTTTTTGGCAGTCATTACATCTATTTAAGTACATATTTAGAAACTATTACTTTGGCATAAAAGCAATTCTCTAATCAGTCATTAGTCATGAAAGGGCAAAATTACATTGATTGAAATAGTAGATGACTATGTCATCATGTTTCACTGCGATGTTTCTAGTTAAAAATATATTTCCATATTTGGGTGAAGTTTTCTTTGTATAATTTCAGCTTTGCTGTTTAATAAAGACTAATGCTGTATGCTTAGTGGCAGAGAGACCAAAATTCAGAAACTGTAACACTCTCTTTTAGAGTTATCTGCCAACAGTTTAGTTTTCTAGAAGCTATCTGGTTTGTATCTATTTATTTATTTTTGTGTCCTGGACTACAATTCTATATTACGAGGTCTGGAGTGACCTGTACTAGTGGGAGGTGTCCCTGCCTATAACAGGGGGTTGGAACTAGATGATCCTTGAGGTCCTTTCCAACCTTATCATTCTATGATTCTATGATATACTTTATTAAAAAAGAAAAATCAAACTATTGCCATAATGTCACTCAGGCTAAATATTTAGTTTTTGGCTTACCTGCAGATAATAGGTGCATGCAGCCCAGACAGCAACTGTGTGCTGGGCTGCAGCAAGAGCAGTGTGGGCAGCAGGGAGAGGGAGGGGATTGTACCCCTTTGCTCTGCTCTCCTCAGACCCCATCTGGAGTCCTGTGTGCAGTTCTGGAGCCCCCAGCACAGGAAGGATATGGAAGTGTTGGAGTGGGTCCAGAGGAGGCCACGAAGATGCTGAGAGGGCTGCAGCAGCTCTGCTGTGAGGACAGGCTGAGAGAGTTGGGGCTCTGCAGCCTGCAGAAGAGAAGGCTTCCAGGAGACCTTCTAATATCTGAAGTGGGCTCCAGGAAGGCTGTGGAGGGACTCTTGACAAGGTCTTGCAATGCCAGGACAAGGGGCAATGGGTTTGAAGTG
>WBNM01021050.1:0-38634 GCA_013399055.1 Ramphastos sulfuratus
ACCAGAAGCAGAGAGCAATGGCACCAGCAAGCAAGCATGGATACAAGAGCAGAGAATGTTGTGTCACCTGCTCATCTCCTTTTATCAATACAACCTGAGACTAATGGGCCTTTGGACACAGAATAGCCAATCAGAATGGCAGCTGAGCTTGACCATATTGGGCGAAGCCATAGGCTTGTTTTTCCCAAATTTGGGAAAAAGATAGGCCTCGCACAAGGCAGGCACAACCAAATCTGTGTACCTTGTTTATCACAGGATATAAATAGGAGCAAAACAAATCTGCACAAGCCAGGATGCTTACACTCAATGGCTCCAGGTTCTTTGTCCTCCTTCCCATGGCTGCTTCTCCCCAAAACAGAGAGGTAGAGCAGAAGAACACATCTGTGCAATCCAGTATATGTTCAAGCCTATTTTGGCCTATTCAGGCCTACCGTGACAGTGAGTTAGTCACATGCACTAATACAAAATTATTGAAAATATAAATGCTTGGCAGGCTGGAAACACTTTATCAGCTTGCTAGTTTCCAGTTTTCTTTGTAGTATTTTTTCAGGTGGATGTAAAGATATGAGGGATTGTGAAGGAAATGTAAAGTTGTTGAATGGTGAAGAGAGAATGAGGAAATGGCACACTGAAATGCAACTGGAAAACAAAAAAGGACAGAAAGTTGAGCTATGACATTTACCTGCTAGGACAGAAATGGGATTTGGACTAGATGATCTCCAGAGGTTTCGTCCAACCCCTACCATTCTGTGATTCTAAATAATGCTTTTATGCATTTAACAGTTCTGTGGTGATAGTATGGGTTTTATGTTACATGCTTAAATAGACAAACTGAACAATCATGTTCCATAATATATTACTTTTTCTTTTAATGTAAAATCCTTCTGTGAAACCTACTTTAGAAATGCAACTTTCCTAGCAATTATCCTGTAAACAATTTAGGAGTAGATAACCAGATTGACATTTTGTTTAATTATCCCTATTAAAACACAAGCTTGTGGTATATTATTGTAATAAATTTTAGCAATAAATGAAATAATACATTGGTCTTCCCACAAAGAAAAAACCCTTTTGGTGGCAATTTACATAACACAAACATTACAAACCAACGTCATTTGGCCCTGTAATGATAATAATAATGAAAATATAAATTATATTATTATCATCTTATCAAATATTTTGCATGTTAATACCTGAAAAGGGTATGAATTAACATAGCCTAAGGTATTATTTGTATTCTGGTTTCCACTGAGCACTATCCTAGAATACAGAGCTAAAGGTTTATCATTTTGTAAGTATAGATACTCATAGGTTCCAGAAGCAAACTATGTCTTTTCTGTGCACTCTTGAAATACCCTATGGGGTTTTAATTTGATCTGAAGTTTATCGGTATTGCTTGGGTTATGTAACATGATCCTAACGGCCTTTTCTATACACATTAAAACTTTAAAAGACTTATTACCTTCTCTATTTATTTTATCTCAGGCCAGTATTTTGATTGCATGTGTGTGTGTTTTGTTGTAGACAACATGCTACAGAATGTGGTCTAGAAACATCACCATTTGTGAAAATTCTTAAATTCATTTGGAAATGAACCCCATAAGTCTAAGATTATTCTTTAGGACTTTCTTTTCTTCCAAAAATTATGTATTACAAAAAAAAAATGTCTAAAATACTTAATACGTCACAGACATAACTTCTTTGCCTTGACCTGAAGTGGCTTTGTTCTGGAAGTATACATCTGCACTTTTCTTACAAAACAGTGCCAAAGAAAGAGTAATCACCTTTTATCCAACAGCCCTGAAGGTATCCAGGGCTAAAAGCAGCTGACTTAAGTTATGTTCCTTACCTGGCTAGGAGATTCTGGGGATATGAACCTCTCCTGGCTAGGAGATTCTGGAGATATGAACCTCTCCTTTATTCATACTCTCTCATTACCAAGCTGGGGAGGTTTTTTGGGACAAGGATTTTCTGATGTCCTCTTTTTCAGTTGTTCCACTTTGACTTTAAGTCAATTCTCAAAACATATTCTATTTCCAATAATTAGCATGTTCAACAGTGTCTAATTTGGATATGTGCATGCCAGTAGCCTTTTCAGCAAAGGTGAATATACTTGGGCATTTTCTAATACAATTTGACCCAGAGAATCCACTATATACAAACTCCCAAAGTTTTTCTTGTTCTCTCAGTCTTAATATCAATAGAGGAAGTTGTAATTCCTATTTTTCCTAGTGTAGATTAGTGAGGCTTTTAGGATCAAAACCTCTTCATGAATAATGAAGAAAGTATTAATTTAAAAAAAACAAACCACATTTATTTGTCTTAATTAGCAATAAGTTACCTTTCATTATGTACTTTCCCAGATACAGGGGGAAGATATATCTTTTTAAATGCTTAAGTTCTGGTATATCAAGCATGAAAATTGCAGCAGAAGACTAAGTTTTTCTTATAGTGTACTCTGTTTACTTGAGTCTGCTATTTTTTTTTTAATTTTTTTTTTTAGGTTATTTTGAGGAATCACTGGAATTAAAGTATAGTAAAACAAATTGGCATACTTCTCCCTCTTCATTTCTGTATTTTTTTTAACTTTAAAGATGAGGCCTAGGGAGGTTGGCAATGTCACTTGCAACACAGTTTGCAAAACCTGTATTGTAATACATGACATGCAAGGAAGTAGGCAACCAAAGATGCAGAAAAAGATTGGGAAATTACCTTCTATGTTGAACTATGTTATGCAGTGAACATGGATTTTCTCTTATATCCTGCAGCTATCTTGTCATAATAATTTTTTTTTTAAAGTCCTTTCCTTTTGTTTCTAGATCTTCCAAGACTTAGCAGCCATCTGAAAGAAATAAATGATAACTTTGAAAATTCTTTGGTACAGTATGAATACCGATTAATTTTCTGATGTATTTTTAGTCATGTTCCATTAAATATGTAAAACGATGAGTTGCTAGTACTGGTGAGAGAGGGAAGTGGAATATAATTAATAGATGAAAGAATGCCCCTTCAAAATGTAGCTGCTATAAGTACACTTGGTTGATCATGAAATTTCTAATTCCAGCCCTCATATCTATATTTTAGATTGACTATACCCTGGGGCCTCAGAAGTGAGCTTCATTTACTGAAAAGTCATGGGAAGTCATGTTTATTGTCTCAGCAGGTAGCTGCACTCTAAGCGTAATACTGAAAGACAAGAGAAAACAGAGGCCAGTTTATGTTATTAGAGGCACAGTGTAGTTTCCTGACAGATGTGCATAGCAGAAAATAATAAAGGAAACAAAATAAAAAGGAAAAGAATAGCACACACATCAGATTCTATCAAGCTTTAAATATTTCTGCTTTAAATATGTCAGCCTAAGTTCTTCTGTGTTCCCAAATGCACAAGAACAATGTAAGCAATCTCTTTTCTGGAAGGAAATATGACCAATCTATTTAAGAAACTCAATGAGCTTTGTGCGGGCTTTAAGCATTTCTGCTTTATACTTCTGACTCATATGGGTTCTTTAACCACATGTATGATTTGTGCATTAAAATTGGCTACAGTAATGAAATATTTTTTATTCATTTTCAGAAAGGATACTTATGTCTCCGAGGTTGCAACAGCAAAACATTATGCTAACATATTTCATATATGTAGGCAGGAGAAAGGCAACCCTATACAGTCTGCTCTCTTCTTGTCACATAATGTTCTTAGCACCTAATAACATTTTGATAAAGATGCTGTACTGTATCTGTGTAGCCGTGTTTATTGCCATATGGTGGTTCCCAAATTACATTGCACTCTTATAAGTAGAGTTTGGCCAAAATGGTCTGGCTGGCTCCCAGCATCGAGCAGTTGCTGACAAGGCTGTTGCACACTAATGGTGATAATACAACCAGTAATACAGCACTTTCATCGAGTTACCTTTGCTGCCAGCTATTACTTTCTATAGTAACAAAAGGACATAATCTTGTTTACTTTCATTATTAATTGTTACATATCTTTAAGACACATCACCCATTTTTAGATTCTGCTAATAATACCTTCCCTGGAGTATAATATTGACTAATTAACCCATTAATTAATCCAAGTCCTAGACAAAGTTCATCTGACATATCTTATTAAGAATGTCAGACATATAAGTTATTCTAACCCACTGACTTCTGGGTCTGTTGCTACCATTTCTTGGAATAGTAGCACATGTAACTTTTTGAACATGTGCCTCACAAGATGTGTGAGAAGCCAAAATAGGCCTAAACATGTCCTGTCTTGCCCAGACATGTTTTCTACTCCCCCTCCTTCTGCTGATGGGGGAAGTAACTGCAGGAAGACAAAAGACTCTGGTGCCTTCCAGTCTCCTTCTCTCCATGTCTGTCTAAACTTGTTTACAGGGTACCTTCATGTGTTTATACACTTGTTTGTGTTCTGCCCTAAAAAGATAAAAGCAAGCCCTGACTTTACCTAATATGTAAGTTTGCAAAGTGCCATTCTGATTGGCTGATCTGTGGCCAAAGAACCATTAATGTCAGGCTGTATTGATAAAAAAGCAGATAAAGAGAAGCAGATAAAGATGTGCTTATGTCAGTGCTTTTGCCTCATTGTGCTCTCTGCTTCTGGTGGTGCTCTGCCTCACTGCCATTGCATCCTGCCATGCTCTGTAGCATTATGTCTGCTAAGCTATAAGCTAGCCTGCTGCATGACAACAAGCCCTAATGCTTTGTGTTTGTCTACCTGGAACTGTCTCAAGTTTACCAGGAACAGGCTTTAGGCACCTTCACACAATAGGCTTGTTCAGTCAGTGTGACCTTGTGCCTGACTGCACATCTGCAAGACATCCTGCCTACACCTTCAAGCCTCTGTGCCAAGCCTGGAGCCAAGAGGAACTAGGATCAGGTCAGAGACCATCTGCATCTCTCCCAGCACTCTTGTTAGAGCCTGGGAAGATCAGAAGCCTCAATGGCTAACAAGACACCAACAGAAATTCCTCCAAGTGTTTGGGTACTATCTAGAAACTGTAGCTAGCCCTGGGAGTCGGGAAATAACTTTCGTGAGTAAATACTCAAAAGGCCTCTTTAACAAAACTCTATAAAACTCTAAGTGAATGTTAAGTGTCTTCTGCCTAAGCAGAAAGGAGCTTCTTGCGTCCCTCTAGGGGGCAAGCAGCATAATTGACTGCAAGAACCTCTTTCCAGTCCGGAAAGTTTAATGTTCATAGTATTATTGCTAGTTATTTCTTAAGTGTTCCAGATTCTGTTATTCCTTTGTATTCATGACTGAGCAAAGAACCAATTATTATGAAAAAGTACTCGGCAGGTGGTGAGAGTCCTGAATATCAAAATTAATAAATTATATTAATTTTGAAAAAAATAACATCTTGCATCACATCATTAATACCCTCCATCTCACAAGATTGAATGGGATCAGTCAGAAAAGCCTGCAAAAGGTGGACCAGTAGTCCAAATGATGTCTATGTTTAATATACTTCTTAACAGCCTGACCTAAAATAAGCAATGCAGCTTACTGCAGTTTCCTAGACTTTATTGAGTCTTTTGCAACATGTTTGGTACTAAATTGCTGCACCTTTAGCTAAGGAAATCTAATCCAACCCTAACTCGATGTAACATTTTTTCTTGGCCCAACCAACCAGTCCTGGTATGTTGACATGTTCACATTGAAGATTTTAATATGACATAAAGCATCTAAGTAAGCATACATTATCTCACATGCTAGAAGAAGTTTCCTTTTGAAGTTGAAGGTCGCTTCATAGACTAATCTGACTTCTTGTGGAATGTGTTTACATTAATTATTTGATATGCAGACAGTTACACTACAGTGTTACCAGTGATGCTAATATGCCCAATGTTATGGCATATTTTTGTGCTCATAATAAACTCTAAATCTATGTGAGCAAGGCATATCTAAATCTGTAAAAAATAAGCACTTGTGTTTCGGAATTATTGTATTGTACACAGAAAATCATAATTGCATGTCTTCATATGCTATTATATTCTGCTATCCCGCTGTGGATTAACACTAATACAATTTCCAAAATGTTTCCAAAACTGAAATACAATGAAAAAGTCATATGGCTTATACTAGTTCTTGAATTCATGAGGGAATCTGTCTGCTATTATACCTAGCACTTAAAAGCTTTTGTTTCTTAAGACTAAAACTGCAGAATATTCTGTGAAAGAGAAAGATGCTAAGATTCCATAGATTCTGAAGCTTATTTAATAGTGTTCATGAAATACTTGATGTCTGCCACAACCCTATTTCCTGAGCCAGCTCTGGTCAGCTGGGGAGGTCATGCTAAATTAGAAAATTTCCTTGGAGTAAATTAAGGTTAACTGATATCAAATGGCTGATGAGATATGCTTTCTTGATCCAATGAAAGTTCTTGGTCACTTGTGCCTTAAGGACACAAGTGGATCAGAGGAGAGGGAACTAGAAAGAAAAAGGAGATGAAAAAATAGAGAGTAAGGTAAGAAGTAAGAAAGAGAAATAAATAATCACCCTTGGATTCAGAGACCTCTTCATGGGATTAGTCCAAGTTCGTTGGTGGTAGGTGTACATCCAGCAAGGGCTTCTGTGGTAGATGCAACAGATGGACCTAAGAGGTTGCACAAATTAGTTGTGTGGGGTGGTCTTTTCTCAGAGAGGTCAGGTATAAGGTCCCTCCAGTGTAATATCTATCACAGACCTTTCCGTGGTGCTGTTGCAGTGGTTTAAAACAAGGAAAGAGAGAGACCCAACTCCACAGAACTTTTTTCGTTGTTAATACCATCTCTCAAGAACAGCTCTGGCCAGCAGCTCTCCTGGAGATCCATCAGGGGCCGCCAAAAACTACTTCCTGTCCATTCAGACCAGGCAGAGACAGACCTTGTCTGAGAGGACAGAAGGTCAGGAAAGTCATGAAGGGCCATCAAAAGTCATTGCCCTGTCTGTTCAGGCCAGGCACTGCCACACATTGTTTGATACAATAGAAGGTCTTAACCAGAGCTGTATAAGTAGCCAATGTTCTGCTCCTTGCAGCATTAAAAATCTGAAGAAATCATGTTGCTGAACAAAGGATTTTCTATTGAAAATTTATTTTTTCTTTCACAGATTCACAGGCTGCATTGGGTTGGAAGGGGTCAACCCCCCTGCAGTGAGCAGGAACACCTCCAACTAGATCAGGCTGCCTAGGGACACATGGAGTCTGACCTCAAATGTTTCCATGGACATGGCCTCAACCATGTCCCTGGGCAATCTGTTCCAGCATTTTATCACTATCATTGTAAAGAACTTCCTCCTTATGTCCAGCTGAAATCTACCCTGCTCCAATTTAAAATCATTGCCCCTCATCCTATTGCTACATTCCTTCTAAACAGTTCTTCCCCAGTCCCCTTCAGATATTGAAATGTAGCTGTAAAATCTTCGACATGAACAGCCCAAATTGTTTGTGCCTATCTTGGTGGGACGGGTGCTCCAGACCTCTGATCATCTTGGTGGACCTCCTCTGAAGCTGTTCCAGCAGGTCCATGCCTTTTGCTGGGGACCCCCAAGCTGGATACAATACTCCAGGTGAAGTCTCACCAAGCAGAGTGGCAGAATGACCTCTCTTGACCTGCTGGCCATGCTTCTTTTGGTGCAGCCCAAGATGTGATTGGTCTTCTGGGTTGCAAGTGCAGATTGTTGGTGTGCCGATTTGAGGCTAATTGGAATACTTTAATGGAGAAAATTATAGGCTGTGAAAAGAAAACAATGGTGATGTCTACTTCACTCACAGGCTTACTGAGATGTATAAGAACAAGAACACAAACATAGATAACACAGAGACAGAGAGTCTTGGTCTCTCTAGCTTTTTGTCTTCTCCTCTCTGCTGTGTAACCTAACTAAACACTCTACTTCTAACCCCCCTGGCCAGTCCTCCAAACTCC
This sequence comes from Ramphastos sulfuratus, assembly GCA_013399055.1. Classification (NCBI taxonomy): domain Eukaryota; kingdom Metazoa; phylum Chordata; class Aves; order Piciformes; family Ramphastidae; genus Ramphastos; species Ramphastos sulfuratus. The sequence continues at coordinate 7,903 of WBNM01021050.1, forward strand.
CCTCGTGCATAAGGCAGACCCCGGGGTAAGGTAAAGGGGTGGAAGAAGGTGAAAGGGTGGTTGGGAGCCTCACCTGGGGACTCTGATTTCTGGGAGGGGTATTGTGTTTCTGTATTAACTTAACTTGTCTATTTCTGTATTACCTTTAACTTGTCTATTTCTGTATTACCTTTAACTTTTCTATTTCTGTAAATATTCCTGTATATTGTGTATACATCTGCTTGTATATTGTGCTAAGCTGTACATAAAGCTTCATTCCTTAACTTTCATCTGGCTGAGTCTAGTCTGGGTGATTTTACAAAGTGTAGAGGGGGCAGGGAACTCCCAAACCATCACAGTTGGCTCATGCTCAGATTCTTGTCTACCAGTAGCTCCAAGTCCTTTCCTGCATGGTTGTTCTGCATTTCATCATCCCTCAGCCCGTATTGATACTGAGGGTTGCCCCANAAGCTGTTCCAGCAGGTCCATGCCTTTTGCTGGGGACCCCCAAGCTGGATACAATACTCCAGGTGAAGTCTCACCAAGCAGAGTGGCAGAATGACCTCTCTTGACCTGCTGGCCATGCTTCTTTTGGTGCAGCCCAAGATGTGATTGGTCTTCTGGGTTGCAAGTGCAGATTGTTGGTGTGCCGATTTGAGGCTAATTGGAATACTTTAATGGAGAAAATTATAGGCTGTGAAAAGAAAACAATGGTGATGTCTACTTCACTCACAGGCTTACTGAGATGTATAAGAACAAGAACACAAACATAGATAACACAGAGACAGAGAGTCTTGGTCTCTCTAGCTTTTTGTCTTCTCCTCTCTGCTGTGTAACCTAACTAAACACTCTACTTCTAACCCCCCTGGCCAGTCCTCCAAACTCCCCTCGTGCATAAGGCAGACCCCGGGGTAAGGTAAAGGGGTGGAAGAAGGTGAAAGGGTGGTTGGGAGCCTCACCTGGGGACTCTGATTTCTGGGAGGGGTATTGTGTTTCTGTATTAACTTAACTTGTCTATTTCTGTATTACCTTTAACTTGTCTATTTCTGTATTACCTTTAACTTTTCTATTTCTGTAAATATTCCTGTATATTGTGTATACATCTGCTTGTATATTGTGCTAAGCTGTACATAAAGCTTCATTCCTTAACTTTCATCTGGCTGAGTCTAGTCTGGGTGATTTTACAAAGTGTAGAGGGGGCAGGGAACTCCCAAACCATCACAGTTGGCTCATGCTCAGATTCTTGTCTACCAGTAGCTCCAAGTCCTTTCCTGCATGGTTGTTCTGCATTTCATCATCCCTCAGCCCGTATTGATACTGAGGGTTGCCCCAACCTTCGTGCAGGACCTTGCACTTTGCCTTATTGAACCTCATGAGATTTTCCTCAGTCTACTTCTCCAGCCTGTCCTGGTCCCTCTGGATGGCATTCTGTCCTTCAGCCTTATCAACTGCGCCACTTAGCTTGGTATCATCTGCAAATTTGCTAAGGGTGCAATCAATCTCACTCTCTGTATCATTGATGAAGATATCAAACAGCACTGGTCCCATTACAGACTCCTGAGGGACACCACTTGTCACCCATCTCCATCTGGACATTGAGCCACTGACCACTACCCTTTGTATGTGATCATCCAACCAATTGCTTACTCACTGCATAATCCACCCATATGATTGGTATCTCTCCAGCTTAGAGAGAATGATGTTGTGGGGCACAATGTCACAAAGCCTTCACTAAAGTCCAGATAGATGACATCTGTTGGTTTTTCCTTGTACACTGATGTAGTTACATGGTTTTAGAAAGCCACCAGGTTGGTCAGGCAGGACTTGCTCTTGGAGAAGTCTTGCTGGCTATCTTGAATCACCTCCTTGTCCTCCTTGTGTTCCAATGTAGCTTTTGGGAAGATCTTTTCCATGATATTTAGTTAAATTTTAAGATAAGTAATTAAAAACAGAAAATAAAACCAAATATGATAAAATAAAATATTTTTCTTTACAAAACTGCTTTCTTACATTTTCAAGGCAAAATTTGTTACAATCACTTAATTCATAAAAGGTTTTTAAGTTCTTCCATGATTATTTTTCACATAAAATACTTCCTATAAACATATGCTATTATAAAATAACTATGACCATGACTACATTTTTTATTTATTAACTCCTATGCATAAATTGAAACTCCTGTCTTCAGAAAGGTTTTAATTATGTAAATGTAAAAATTATTTTCAGCAAAATTAATGAAAACCCATCAAAAACCTTGTTTTATCTGCAGTGGTATTTTAAGCAATGTTCTGTCATGTACCTTGCTCTCTGAATCCTCTGCTTTGTTTATGCATCCTCCATCTCTTTGCATCCTCTGGACTCATTGACAAAAGCACCTATTTCTATACATAGGCTCCAATATAACCTTCATTTGGTCCTAATGAATTACATGTGAGTGTTAGAGATAATGGGTATCTCTCTAAAAGATATCTAAAAGAAAGTCTCCCAGGCAGTTCTGATATGATGCAGCTGTGACCTTGAGCCAAACTGCTGGGAAAAGAGATATGCTTGACCTTTCTTTGCTCAGAAGCTTTGTTTAAACAGAGGCACTCAGCCTTAGTCTCTGCCAAAGCTATTGTGCCTGCCCATGCACTTCACTGATTTAGGTCTTGATATGCTGACTTGAATTTCTACCCTGACCCTGCTTGGGTACTAGACTGTAGACTGGACTGGATTGTTGTCATGGGTCTTGTTCTGTTCATGTTGCTTGGGGTTCATTGCCAACCAGGTGCCCTGCCTGCCTTGCTGCACTTCTTGGCTTCCAGCTCTCCTTCTCCAGCAGATCAGACCAATCCTTTCTCTGTCTGACAGGGGAGCTCAGCAAATGACACAGTACTGCTGTATTGCTACTCTACTCCCTTAACATGGCTGTATCGAAAGACAGAGGAGTTTCCAGAAATAAAGCAAGTACTGGCAAAGAAAATTACAAATAAACTTCTGTTTAGGAGCAGAGCAGCAAAGAGGTCTCTAGATAGTTAGTTTGGTACATTCAAATAGCTAATCCTCCCACAATGATTAAGACATCATTTGTAGGAATGAGAGGCAGTTACTGTAAAGGGCCCATAGGTTGCAACCCTCAGACATATGGTGCTAAAGAGAATCGAAATACTGGCAGAAAATTACATGGCATAATGAAAGCACCACTTGATTATCATTCATTCAGTAATATTATTTTCATTAAGTAAATGGAGATTTCAAGATCTTTCATGCCTTAGTCTCTCTGAAAAGAACACTGAAAAGCTGACCCTCAGTGTGAATGTGAGTTAATAAAAGCTTTCCCAAATTGGAGGTAGGCAGTGGTGCCTACCAAGGTGATGTTTGTCATTGTTTGAATCGACCTTTCTGTGAAGCCTAAAAACCAATTCAGATGTGATTGCAAAAGCTGCCTTTAGGTAATATCCTATTTTATTGACAAAAGGGGATGAGGTCAACTCATTTTCATAACACTCTGCTTGAAGAAATCCTTAACCACTCTATCATTTGCAGTTGTTCTGCAATGCAGTTTATGAAAATATTACCAAGCTTAGAGTGGAAAATAAGAAGGGGAGAAAATGGAAACATTTTTCCCCTCTAATAGCAATTTTAAGAAGAAAAGTCTACCGTTAATGAGAAGAAAAAAAAAAAAAAGCAACTTAATATTTTTCTCTAGCCATTAATCTGTTCAAGCTTTGAAATACTGCTTCCTTTAAAGCAAATAGTTCTTATTGAAACCTTTTACAAATAAAACAAATGGAGAAAGAAAATTAAGAAAGATGCATTGCAAAACAAGGAAGTGGTTTTCAAAAGCACACATTTGAAAGATTCCTTCTTTGTAGAATTCAACAACTGTTGGTGACAAGGGATGATAAGTGATTGTCAGGAGACTTGGTTCTGGTTTTGGTTCACTACTTAAAATTATGGTTTCAGTGGATTTATTCTTTTATCTGATTTTGGATTATCCTAGTAGAAGTCATAATTTTCACTGATTAGGTATTATTCATGATTGGTGAATGAATCATTTCCTTGGACAAATTGCTGCTTATCAGTTGTTCCTGAACAGTTCACTACAAGTTATTTGTAATTTTCTCTCTGAGTTGTATGAATGGTTGCCTATGTCATATAGCAACAGTTTTGATCTTTCATGAGATGAAAGAAACTTTCTGAACTACTAAGCCTGAAGAAAAAATTCTGCAGTTTTGACTCTTGTCATTAAGATTGGTTGGAGCAGGTTGTTCTCTGAGTATGGTGTCATGGAAGCCCAAAAGGCCTAAAGCATGTCCTGGCTTGTCCAGATGTGTTCCCCTGTTCTCCCTCCTTTCTGCTGATGGGGGAAGCAAGGGCAGGAAAGGAAGACAAAGGCTTGGTGCCACTCTTCCAAATTGTAAACAGAGTACCCACACGTGTTTATGCACTTGTTTGTGTTCTGCCCTAATATGGATGAAGCAAGCCCTAGCTCACCTAATATGCCTGTGTTTGGCAAACTGCTATTCTGATTGGCTGATCTGTGTCCAAAGAGCCATTAGTCTTGGGCTGAACTGATAAAACAGATGAGCAGGCAAACACTATGTGCTGTCTACTGTTGTATTCGTGCTTTAGCCATTCTACCCTGCCATATTCTGCCATGCATCTTCCTTACTTTATTCTGCATCATTATGTCTGCTAGGTTTTAGACTATCTTTGCTACATAATAGGAAGCCCTGATGCTTTGGGCTTGAACTACCTGGAACTGCTGTGCCTCAGTTACCAGGGAATAAACATTAACTGCCTTCATAAGGTAAGCAAGAATTGCCCACCTACGAGACATGCCTGCCTGCATATCTGCAAGTTTTCTGCTGGGACTGGGAACCTTGGAAAGGACCAAGAGGAACCAGGATGAGGTCAGAGGTCATCTAATCCCTCCCCAGTACCCTGCTAGACAGAGGGAAGCTCCAGAAGTCTTCAACAGCTAACAAGTCACCAACAGAACTCCCTTCAAGTGTTTGGGTACCGTCTAGAAACTATAACTTAGCCCCATGAATCCGGAGATACATTTTTCTGTCAAAAGCCTCTCTGTCAGAAATTCTGTAATTAGTTTTAAGTGTCTTCTGCCTTAAGCAGAAAGCAGCCTCTTTAGTCCCTCTAGTGGACAAGAGGTATAATCTACCACAAGGACCTCTTTGCAGTTCTAATAGTTTAATGCTTGTATTTTGTTAGTTATTTCTTAAGTGTTTAAAGTGCCTGTTTTCCTCTGTGTAATATTTTTCACAATCATGTGAAGAACCTATTAGGATTCAGTATTGTGGTGAGATTCCTGGATATTAGAATTAATAAACAATATTAATTCTGAAATAAAATCCTGCCCATATCATTATACATGGGGAATGTCAGATAGAGATAATGTACACTCAGATGATTCTTTAGGATATTTGAAACATTTCGGTGCCCAACACAAGACATCCTTTTTTATGGATCCCAGATATAGAAAATATCTGACTAAACTCCTAAGTAGATTTATCACCTGCTTTATAATTATCCAGTCAATTTTCTTTTGTCATATTCAAACCTAGAAATTCACACCAAACATATTTGTAATAACAAAACTGAAGCTAGATGTGTGGGGTTTTCACCCGTTTCGTTCTGGAGCTGGAATGAAACACTAGAGTGTTTGGGAAGCTGCAGTGTCATTTTCCCCTCTTATAAACAGTAGATCACTTTTATATATCTGGTGAAGAAGGGCATGGATTGAATACTCTGCTATTTACTGGGTGTCATGCTGTCACCAGCTATTCTCTATTCATAGCAGCAGAAATGTGCACAGTGGTCTTTTTCTCGTATTGAATGTGTTAGTGCCAGGTCTCTTCTTCAGGCTTTTAAAAGAACAACATCTTACTGCTCTGTTAGGTATTCCAAACTAAAAAGAACTGAAAGGTCATCTATTCTGTCAGTGCTTAGTTGTGTTCAGGCAATCGGCAGAATTACCAGTTGCATCTTTGGTTCTCAGTGTCTTCCAGGATATGGGGGCCTCTTGAATTCTTGCGGTGGTATTACTTCACTCTATGACTGCTGTCTTCTGCTACTGCTGTTCTTTATTTAGTTTGACCTTCTTTGCTTAGATAGGAGCCTTTCTCCTTCCTTTTACTTTACTCAGTTTTCAAAAGCACAGTAACTGTATTCAAATTCTCTCTTGTATGTTTGTGCCTGCACAAATCTCTACATTTTCAGTTTTTAAATTTTGAATAAAATCTTACTGTCTTTGGCACTTGCAAGAACAAGTCCACCAACTATAAACCAAATCAAGTGGCAAGTGTTGTTATTTGCAAGTGTGTTTTGCAATTTTTCTTTTGCTGTACTTCTCCAGTCCAGTTTAACTCCATCAATAAACAAGTCATGATGACTTCAGGGACTATCCCAAAGAAAAGGAAATGTGATCTGTTCCAGAGTTTAGAAGTGCTGTACTCCTGATAAGTATCTGGGTACCTATTTTTAATTACCAATTTTGTGATTGGTCCTCCAGTAATGCTCTTTCCAAAATTAAGTTATTTCATTAACAAAATGTTAGCCAATTCAGATATTAAAAAAAACAAGCAACCCAAAAAAACATAAACAACAGAACAAACACAACTGAAAATGCTTGTTTTAATTAATTATAAAGGGCAAACCCAGGAAAACAAGCAAATATTAATAGAAGGCAGCAGTCTTGAAAAGAGCAATAAGGAGATTAATACATGTATGTACTATTGTATAGGGAGAAGCATTTTAAATAGACTTGTGTGTATTGCAAATTGTTCTCAGTAAATCCATCTAATCTATTTATTTATCCTCAGATCATGCACATTTAGATCAGAGTTCTGCCAGATGAGTTAATAATTCTTATCTGAAAGTAATTATGTTGGTCCATAAGTTTTCACCACTATGTTGTTCCACATCATATCGAACTGCATGATGTCTCATCACATTAACATAAAATGCATTGTGGTGGTGCACAGCGTGGTGTGGTGGCAGACTAGAAATGATGCAGCATTCTTAATGGTAGTGAAATAGTAAGTGTCACTGGTATTTAGAAGCTTGCACATACTGCAGTTTGATTATTCTCTGGAGGATTTGGGGTTTATTCTTTCTTTTGTGTTTCAAGGGCTTGAACTGGATGTTAACTTTTATGACCCAGATTTGGTGTTCCAGAGAAGCACTGTTAGAAGCCCTAAAGACTTCAAACCTACCTTTTAGTTACAAAAATGTGTCGGTTCTGCATTTATTGACCATCTGTCAGACTTCACTCACTACTAGCTAGCTGTCATTGTTTGTTATTTGATGCACTTCTATAATGACTCACTGCAGGGAGCAACCAGTATCTCCATCACAGTGATTAATGAGGTCACTCTCTATCCGCAAGCATCTGAGCCTATAATTATTTCTAGTCACTATTAGCTGATATGCCAGATCAGATAAAAGTGAAGTATTTATATGTAATATTTGTCCCTAATAATTATATTATATTCATATATTTAAATATTATGTGAAACATATACTAGGATATAATATATTAAAATCATAGCTATATGTTAGAATATACTGCTCTATTACTACATGTGCATATGTTTGAATATTGCATAGAGATAATTGGCAGATTATTTTCAATTAGTATTTTGCTTTAATTGTATTTGAGATGTCACTTAAATCAGCCCCATTCAAAATAATCTTTTCATGAGCAGTAAAAACAACTGTCACAATGGAGCTCCAGTGCTCTTCTATTTCTCTGTCCTGAAATGCCTACTGTTTCCTGTACATATTTGGACATGGATATTTATTTTGTTCTAATGATATTTTTATAGATAAATAAAAGTTTGAAACTGCCATTGTGTTTTTAAGATAGTGGTCCTAACCAGATTCAGAAAGTGGAAGGAACAGTGTGAATTTCTGTTCTCCTTACCCAATGCACTTTTCATGTGGTGGCACAGTGAAGAAGAGACTTACCCAATGTCACGTTCAAATCCTTTCCATTCCAAAGTGATTTAGAACAATCCTCCTACAGAAAAATAACAAAAAGAACTTGTAAGATATGCCAGATCTTCATTTTGTCATTTTGGTTTTGTGTAAAATATTGGAAAAATTGAGAAAAACTGCAAATAATTTTGGCTGCCTTAAATTCTATGTTTGGTTGGCTCACCCAAGATTTGCCTCCTTGCCCTCTTATTTGAACTATCAAATATATAAAGTGTATTCATAAAATAATTTCTGAGGATAAGTATATCACCCTAGGTGATCCTACTTTGGCAGAGGGATTGGACTCAATGGTCTCTGGAGGTCACTTCTAACCACTAATATTCTGTGACTCTGTGATTCTGTCTGATGCACTGAAGTACTACAATGGTAGAGATTATGTGCATAAAGGGACACAATGATGATCTTACTGATGACATGCAGTGATATTTTAATGTTTTGCGTCAAACTGGAGGTTTTTCACAAATATTCTCATCATTTATTAGTCAGTGGATAATGTTACCAGGCTGAATTACAGGAACATAAAATGTGCTTCACCAGATTGTTTTTTTAAGACCTTAACAATAAAATCTTTTTCCAACTGTTTCCTTTTATGTTGACAACTATCTTCTGTTCTAATTTACTCTTTTTACCAGAATACTTTGCCATAACTACTACTCGTTGTTAGACTAATTAGTGTTTCTATTTAGATATGATAATCAAATTCCTTTCTTTCCTAAAACCCAATCACAGGTTCACACTGAAGTCCAAGTTGTTTTGCTAAGGTTATAATTTCTTTTCTCACCACCAGGTCTGTCAATTTGCCCTTTCTGCAGTGAAAAACCTTCACTGAGCTGAATAACTCTTTAGCCAAGGATCTGAATGAGGCCCAGTGAGACATCCCTGGTAAAGCAAAGGATACAGCAAGATTTCTGGGCAGAACTGAATAAAGTGGAACAGAGATGTTTGCCTGCAGACAATTCAGAAGATGAAGATGGACAAAGCTTGAGAAATGGCACACTTTCCCTATGAATGAAAAGAGCTTAGAGACCGGAAAAAGGTTAGGGTTAGGAGTGAAGCACATTTTTCAGAGCTGAAATCATAGAAAGAGAAGTGAAAGGGATCACAGTGTGCCAATCAGTGGTGAAGATTGTGGTATGGAGAGACCAAAGGGTACATTAAAGTTGTTTGGGTGGCAAGTAACTAAGGGAGTACTGGAAATTAGCAAGCCTCATGTGGAGAGGAAAGGATTATCTTGGAAAGCGTCACAAGAAGTCCTATGCAAAGGTCTCCAGAGAAAGGCTTAAGAAATAAATTCAGTTAACCAAATGTTGTACCTGCGACTTAAACTGATGCCTCACAGCACAAAGCGATTATATGGTGGTATTGTAAAGGATGTTCTGAGGTTAAAAAGAGCTATAGGTATATGCTGAAAGTACTCCTGACAAAAGAGGAAGATACATGAAAAAAAAAATACATTACAGGATGTGTTGGGCTGAGGGGAGTATTTGCACACATCCAGAACACATACCAATCACTAATTCTTTGACAGCTTATTGCTAAAACTCGTTATTTTAAGGCAAGTACAGTGCTTCTTGGGTGCTTTCAAACCAAGACCTTTCAAACCAATCTTAACTGTAAGAGCAGTTAAGATTTTCTTCTCTCTTTCAGCATTTGGGAGAGGTAACTTTGGAAAATCAAAGTGAGACAGAAATTGTTCAATATTGTTCTTACAAAGAAAAAGAGGGAACAGAAAGAATGATGGAGATAATCTGTTCTCTCCCATCTCTTTCTCTGAAATACTAGTTTGGAAGAGAAGAGTGAATAACTTTCAGAACTAAAGCTTGAAAAAAAGAAAAGAAACCTTGAAAAGTCTGATATACACACTTCACTCTTCAGATGGGAAAGAGATGATGATTTGGAGGCTAGAGAAGATACAGCCTTGTGGTTTCTCTCAAGGGCTTGAATATTGTTTTACAGTATGATGCAGTGAGTCAGAGCTTGTTCAGCGAAGGTTTAACTCTCCTTAACATAGGCATTTGGAAGAATAGGCAACACTATGGATTCCACATGATCTGAAGGTAGTCAGGGAAAGATGTACTACATAGCCTTAAGAAAAAAACTATCAACTGGGAGAGGGGCAGCAGTTTTCAATCCACTGTCCTGAACCTTAGGGATGGCAATACTGTACTTTGAGAGAAAATCCCCAAACAGCTCTAGCAAATTGTATATTTTCAATGTAATAAAAGTAATTTTAGAAGATACCACTTGTAATATTGAATCAGTCAAACACAAAGGTGAAAATTCCAGTCTTAAGAGCTACACTTTTTCTTAATTCTTTTTATTTTACAGTCTATTCACTAGTTAAAAGCCATTTGTTTAGCTTTATAATGCCACTGAATTGGCATTCTTCTTTACAGAAAGAAGTTCTTGCTCCTTAAAAAGTTTTATTGTGTAAAGCTGTGGAATCTTGCACAATCTATTCTCTCACATGAGCTATTCTATTTTTATTTTCCTTTCAGTTTAGTATTGCTTTCCTCTGTGCAGCTTTGTCTCATGCAGATTGTCAAATTTGTCAGGATTCCTTATTTGTTTGAAACTTTTCAAGCATAAGGCTTATTTTTCTACTAGCAGGTCTAAAAATATATCCTCAGAAGATATGACTTGCATGATTATAACCTAGGAAGGAGCACAACTGAATAACAGAAAATGAAAGAAATAAAACTAAAATTTCTTTCATGAACACAAATCAGTTGGGAGTTCTTCCTTTACATGAGTGGTTGAATTTGAGTGGATCCAGTTATTTATTGTGACAGATTGTAATTAGTCATCGAGGTGCTTAGATTTGCTCAAGATTCTTATTCTTGCTAGAATACAAAAAAAAAAGTATTTGAATGAAAGGAAGCCATAGGACCTTTGAGTGACATAGCTCACTAAGATCTCACTGTCTGGAGATCTTAGTGGACTCCGTTTGTGTGAGCAACTGGGTTTAGCAAAAATGCTGCAAAAACACAACTTTGCTCTGACTGATGTGTTTTCCATTGCTTTGCTGATGTAACAGAACCACAGAAACATTCAGGTTGAACAAGAACCTCAGGATCACCAACTCCAACTGATACTCTACAAGGTTCACCCTAAACCGTATCCCCAAGCACCACATCCAAACGACTTCTAAACACATCCAGGGTTGGTGACTCAACCACCTCCCCGAGTGGCCCATGCCAATGCCTGACCACTCTTTCTGTGAAAAAATGTTTCCCAATATCTAGTCTAAACCTACCCAGCCATGGCTTGAGGCCATTCCCTCTTGTTCTATCACTACCTGTGAGAAGAGACCAACACCCATCTCTCCACAGTGTCCTTCCAGGTAGGTGTAGACAGTGATGAGGTCTGCCCTCAGTCTGTTCTTCAAACTAAACAGCTCCAGCTCCTTCACTTACTATGTCATTTATTACAGTCTAATTTTATGTTATAGGATTATTTCAGATAGGATTTTTTTTGTTTATTATGTATTTCAATTCCTAGCACAGGGGGGCCCTGAAATAGGGACTTTTAGCTCTGTCATACAAATAATAACAACAGTTACCAGTCTTTGAGGCATTAAGAATACAAACTGAGCTGTGTTAATGACTAATTAGTGTTTTCAGCATCTTACCAGTGCACATGTCAAGTAAAAGGTAATTTTCTTGGCTTTTTACCTTCCCCAAAAAGAAAATTTTATTACATAAAAGCTTTTTTTTTTTTTTTTTTGGGGGTGGGGGGGGAAATGTTAAAATCGTATTTTAAAATTTGAGAAGAGATCACATTTAACTTGAGAAATTCCCAGCTATGGATACTTCTGATATATTTTCTCAATATTATGAAAAACCTGACAAATCATAACAAATCATGTTAATGTAAAGACTATATTTATGACAAATCATGTTAAAGTAAAGACTATGATGAAACAATGTGATACAAACATTGTATATGACATTGTGTGTAGATGGAAACAGAGGGAGATGTTCAGTTACCTATACTCAGTCATTATATGGTCCATGTAATCTTAGATACATTGTTTTTCAGGTAAATATTCTGAATTAACAGGGTAGCTAAGATTTGAGGTTTGTGGTAATTAGAAAAAAAATAAAAGGAATGTAAAGAAAACAAGATTGACCCAATTTGATACAGACAGCGTAAAAGCAGAAAGTGGTCTTTCAGGAGGCAATAAATCTGAAATAAAAATATAGTTTTACACTTTTGGAATTTCTTTTAAAAATAATTTCAGTACACTGTCTTTTTGACCAAAATATGATTCCGCCCCACCCTCCAATTTGTATATTAATAATGAATTTAGTACAAATAAACTACAGAATGCTCTTAATAGTACTTTTAGTTAAAAGGAAAAAAAAATGTTATTCGTAAGTGAAAAAAAAAATTTTCTTCCTTGAGTACATTGAAGGTTTCTTTCCTCCTCTTTATTTCTTTCCATGTACTTCCTTCTCTGGAAATTTGTTCTCAAAACTACATTGTTCATCTTAGCATCTATGGCTTTACATAGTACGGAAACACCATTTTCAAAGATCAACTTCAGATTAAAGACTTTTCAAAAATAAAGAAGAAGGACTTTGGAAAAATAAATAGTTTATTTAAGCAGATGGATAGTTCTTGCTGACAAGTCAGAAGACTTCCAGAGGACAACAATATTTCAGCTGAGGTTGCCACAAAAATAATAGCCTGCATTTCCCTTTCTGTATTCCAGATAAGTCACCTATATTCTGCAAACATGTAGCTAGTAAAATATTTTTACATTTAAAGGGCATTTAAACTTTCAGTTCTGAGACACGCAGAAGCAAAACTGGAAGTTCAGATACCTTTTCTTTCAAACGGAACTTCTAGTAGTAGAAAAGTGCTTTTGGACAGAAATCTTGATCTTTACCAGAGTCTTGCTTATGTTCAGCCTGTGATATTCTCACTTCTCTTGGTTTCTGCTTCCAAATCCAGTGAGATAATAGTGATTTACTGCTGCTCTGACTCATAGAGATGCACCAAGGGTCTGATCCAGGTAGTCAGTAGGATTTTTGCCACAATGAATCAGTGTAACTCATGCTGCATAAAATGAGCAGACGTAGAGTGCATTTCAGGATATGATGCGGCCTTGTACTGTCTCCTGTGACAGTGTATAGAATTCCCTTGAAGAAAGCAACTGCAGCTTTGTTTTCGCATTGCGGGGCAGAAATGTCTCACCCAGAAACTCTCATTCCCCCTATGTTTCTGTTGTTGATTCTCCACAACTACCAGTCTTTGGAAGTTCAGTATAAGGCTACATCCTTCTCAGAGTTATTATCTCATGAAACCTAAGTCTATGAATTTGTTTGTATTTTCAATATCTCTCTTGGGAATTTATCACTTCTTACACAGCTTGCAGATTTTTAGCTTCCTTATTTCTCAGGTGAGTCATTCTGTATAAACTGTATCCCAAAAAGACATTTGGAAAGGAGTAAGGAAAAGACAACTCAGTACAGTATAAGGACAGATAATCAGTTAGAACTCACAAAATCAGGAGCAGATGTAGCCCAATTAAACTCAATAGTTCACAGGTGTTCACAAGAACGACTTTAACATAAAAACACACTTCTCCTTAGTGCTTCTTATTTATTTTTTTTTTCTAGTGCTCTTTAAATTTTATATACTTCACCAAACCAAACTAGAAAGAGTAGGTAATTGAAGATTGGTTGGATATAATTGATTTAAAATTCAACATGTTAATTGTTTGTTTGATTTTGGAATCATGGTGAGCCATACTTAATGAGAGGATTAGGGTTAAATGATACCACATAATTTGTTTCTATCACTTGGTTTTGAACTCCTAGCAAAAGGCAGCCACAATTAAAACTGATATACACAACATCTGCATGTTGCTAGAAAATGCTGAAACTGTAGTCTAGTTGACTTTAAAATGTATAGTTCTTTCTCAGCAGCACGTGATGGAATTTGTCATTGTCTCACTACCTGGACACCGTGCTATCAGCCAGAAACACGCACATATGCTATTCATTCTTTTCAAGCCAGTGCTTTCCTGACTGCTGTTTTAGGAGTTTATTGAGGAGAACGGGCAGAGTGATAATGTACATATTTTTCATGAGTATCTGTTGGTATGGTATTAACATTAATCCTTTGACTTCCTATCACATTGCAGAATGGAAATGTTTTGTATTGCCTAGGTGCTGTAACATGTGGAAGACAGAATTCCATCTACCTTTCTTATTTTGTATTATATTGAGATGAATTTCTTCTGAAAATCATGTAACACAGACTTTGCCTTAGCATAGCTCCTGAAATGACGAGTGCTTTCTTTTCTTGGTAAGTTAGATCTTACTAAAGTTCTTATTTCCAGGTAATATTTGCATTCAGGGTGAAATGTATTTGCAAGTTCAAAGCGTAGGGTGGAAAGTATGAATGACATTGCCATCTTTGACTATCTTTACAGCACAAACCTTACATCATTTGGCTTGATTTAACCTGGCCTTCAGTGCCATTTTTCTTTTATCAGTGTACATTCTAATTCTAAAGCAAATGAGCATCTCCCGTCTTAAATAGTTGAAAACATCAGGATCAGATCTGACAGCCTTTAGCTTTTTGCTCTCTGGATTTGGCAGAAAAAACATATCTAGTCAACAGGCTAATGCCTTTGCTGTGTTATTTGTGAAGTGATGTAGATTTAACTCTTTCATCATATTGAGTCCCAATATTTGACTTCCACAATTTCCACATTAGTGTTTATCTGATTATCAAAGATATGCAGGCTGCTTTGGCATCCCTGTATCATTTGCACTTCTCTCTTAATATCATCTCTATCAGTATGCTTTTAAATGGTATACCCTTTGATTCCTCTTGTTGATTTCTTTGTACTATATAGTGAGAAGGTATGTAGGCTTTCTGAAAACACAGGAGGAATTACTGGATGGTACTGGTAAAACAACAGGATTTGAGTAATTTAGCCTATAATCTCACTTTAAATATTGAATTACCCTTCCGAGTAAGAGTTTCGTGTGGGCCCTTCTTTGCATCTCCAGCCATAATTAACTGCCTCAGACTGAAAACACTGTTAAACTCAGAAAGAGGTTTTCATCTGTGCACAAGGAGAGAGATGTAGATGATTTTGCCAAATAAAATTGTTGTGTGTCCAGTACATTGTTGGTTTGTTGTTTGATTGGTTGATTATTTTTTGTGTGTTTGTTTGCTTATATAGTACCTTCCTCTGAAAATTGATTTTGTGTATGTGCTAATGCAAGGCACTGGAAAGGTAAATCACTTGTGGGATCTTACCTTGTCTCTTCTTAGGCTAATCTATCCACTTTTTCTTCCATCTACTGACAGCTAATACTAAGTCTACATGTTATATCACCATTAAAAACACCACTGATAGCATGAGCCATGGTAGATGCCTTTAACATATTAAAATAACTCTGCAATTCTGTGACAGTGTTCAGTGATTCAAGGATTTCTTGAGTTAGTTTGGTGGCTTGACCAGCATTCAGACACCTATTTAGCTACTCTTTCACTCCACATCCTCAGCAGGACAGGGCAGAAAATACAATACGTTGAAAAAACCTTGTAGGTCTAGAAAAGGATCCTCCATGAGCTGAAGTGCGGATGTCTGCGTTGATGGTCCTACATGGGCTACAGGGAGACTACATAGTTCACCATAGTCTTCTTCAGACCCTGCAGGGGAACCTCTACTCCAGCAGCTGCATCACCTCTTTTTCTCTCCTTTTCTCATTCCTCTCTCCCACAGCTGCTGTGCAGTATTTCCCACTCTTTTAAAAATAAATTTTCCCTGAGGTAACAGTATCTTGGCTTCTGGGATCAGCTGTGTCCCTATGGCTGGTCTACTGGAGCCAGCTGGAAACAGACAGCTCGGGGCAGCCATGGCTCATCACAGTAGCCAGCCCTGCAGACCCCCCATCCCCACTGCAGTATTCACCTTTTGTGTGACATTCATTATTTTATCCACCATTAATGTTTAAATCCCACTCAATGCATCTCTGTTCTAGGCTGAAAATATCAATTTATCTATTTTTGTCCTAAGAAAGTGTTTTTATCTTTCTTCTTAAGGAAACTGTTCTTCATAAGTGTGACAGTTTGGGAGTTCCCTGCCCCCCCACACTTTGTAANTGTTGCCCTTCTTAGTATGTTTCCCAGGACCCAGATTTCAAGATGTGGCTGAGTGTGTCTCAGTGGGGAATGGGGCAGACATGTACTTCAATTAACATTCAAGACACCAATCTCTCCTGTGGAAACAAAATGCATTCCCTACCTTTTTAGCCTTGTTTTTTTGCCTGTAGGCAACCTTTATTTCTGGACTGAATGCAAAGTTCAGAGTTCTACCCTTTGCTTGACCAATGTAAAGGTATCACTTGACTTCTCCATGTTAAATTAATTACTAGAATAGGATATAAATTAAACAAAACTTTATATTTTAATAATAATTAAAATGCGAAGTGCATGGAATAATATGTATTACCTACACATCATTATTCCCTATTTTAAGGAGACCATGACAATAGAGTGACTTAGCATTGCAACCTTTCTGAACCGCAGGTATTTTTTAAAAAAAGGTAAAAGCTGCTTCACAGCATGACATGATAGTGAGTTTCTTACACTTTTACAAATGTAAAGTAAAACAATTATTCCGTTAAGGAACTAAATTATTTAAATTGTGAGTAGAATTTATTACTCTTTCAAGTAATTTTTAAAAAATGATAAAACATTACTTAAGTAAATTTAATGCTTATATCTCAAATATAGTGTAATAAATTTCACATAAATGAATAAGTCATTATTTAATTTAAGTATTAAAGCCAGATCATTTGCTAACAGTTGTTATGAGCCTGGAGAGCCTGTGACTTTTTGTGCAGGAGACACTGATTATATGATGAAACTAGTTTTGTCAACTAGCTTCCCTGATGAGGCTAGGGTGGTAAGAGAGAAGAGGCTGGTAACATTAAGACCTGCAGGAGTCAGCAAAAAAGGAAGAGTTGATGGAACTGATGTATCCCATCAGTCTGCTTCATTGCATTTCTTATTTTAGGCACAGCACTGTCCTTTCCATAGTTACATATCCTGCAGAATTTTCTGTGGGATACATTGTTTAAAATGAGTTCTGCTAGAACAGTGGTCACCTTGCAGAGTGGAAACATGCTGCAGATCACATCAGGAAAACGTTATGCTGTTTGACAGGTCCCTGCAATCCATCCACTTCCCAGCTACAATTTTGGCGGACCCCAGAGATTTGCCCTTGGGCCAACCTGGGAGGCTGTAGCTGAGATTCCAGAATTGCAAAGGCCATGCTTCCCAGATTAGCAGCCTCCCTGGTGTGAGCTGCCTGATAAAAAGCTGGGGAGCTCCATGAGCCGGAATGGCATTGTGGTACATCATGAGCTCCAAGGCAGAATTTTGACTACTTGCTTTTTTAATAATTCACTTTCGTGGAGCTTTTGATACATTTACTTTCACTCCCAAGTAGGTGATTTTCCAATTTGCTTTCTCAATCTCACTCTCCCTCTGTGTTCTTCTCCTATAAAATATCGGCTTGATGCATGGTTACAAAAGCTTCATGCTTTCCTCCTAGTTAGTAGCCCTAGATGTTCTTGCTCAGAGACCCAGTTTGGGCTGTCAATCTTGTCTTTTTGGCCTTTTCAGAGCAGGCAAGGACTCTGGTCATTACAGGGTTTTCAAAATACAAAGCGTTTTGCGCATGGTAATTGAAGAACAATTGCCTTAGTTTAAAATACTCTTAATTAAAACAGTGTGATTCATGTAAAAAAAAAAACTTTTTGTTTTTTTTCCTCTGGGGCCCACTATATTGTCACTTTGCTTTACAAAGAACGTTTAAATTATGTTTAATAGAGTATGTTTTACAATTTCATCAATAAATTACATTTAGTAGAATACAATATTATAATTATTTCTGTAAAAAACTATTGAGAACTTTCAAAAATTGGTAAACATGAGTTAAATGTATTCTGCCTGCTGACATACAAACCACCTATCATAAACCACAGCCACCTCCATATTATTTTTGTGTCACCATCTACCTTTCATAAATGATTGAATTTTAAGTTCACCTTTCAATACACACACACACACACATATATATATATGTGTGTGTGTGTATATATATCTCAAGGGTATGGTGTATTATACATGACAAGCGATGCAGGGTATTTTTGTCAAATTCAACAATACTTGTTCATAATTACTTTTTAATCATGTAAATGACTTAATAGCATTAGATGACAGTAACTTTATCTGTTTCTGATGAAAAATACATTATAGGAAAGAAATTATTCAAGTGAGATAGAACATAAGGAACTCTTGGTTCCTGCTTCTCTTAGGATTGGGAGTTTTGCAGTCCTCATAAAGGAATAGTGTCAAAAGGTCATCAGTTCCTTGGAGACAGAGAACCAAGAGAAAAATTATTAATCTGTGGCTAGTGCACTAGGTGTAACAAAAGCCTTCATCTATGCTGACTTTTTATCTCCTAGTGAGCCAAGTCATGCCAGATCACAGGATCACAGTACCACAGTATTACAGTATCACCAAGGAAGAGACCTCAAAGATCATCAAGTCCAACCCATTACCACAGACCTCAAGACTAGACTATGGCACCAAGTGCCATGTACAAACCTGCCTTGAACACCTCCAGGGATGGTGACTCCACCACCTCCCTGGGCAGCCCATTCCAGTAGTGAATGACTCTTCCAGTGAAGAACTTTCTCCTCACCTCGAGCCTCAACCTCCCCTGGCAAAGCTTGCGACTGTGTCCTCTTGTTCTGGTGCTGGTTGCCTGAGAGAAGAAAGCAACCTCCTGCTGGCCACAACCACCCTTCAGGTAGTTGTAGACAGCAAGAAGGTCTCCCCTGAGCCTCCTCTTCACCAGGCTAAACAATTCCAGTTCCCTCAGTCTCTCTTCACAGGGCTTGTGCTTGGGGCCTCTCACCTTCTGGTCATTAATTGTTAATGTTTGGTGAGCTAATCAGCAGTCTTTCCTTTACATGGATTTTTTGACTAGAACTGGGCAGTCCATTAAAACTGGAATGTTTACTAAAACTCTTTTGTTTTCATATAAGCATGCACCATCAAAAGGAGCCACATTTTAACTGGAAGCTGTAACTTTGGGGCTGCTGGAAATCTCAGCCCATCAATGATCTCTGGCTGCAGGGCAGTGTTACTAAGCAATGTACCTTACTGTATGGAAGCTGAAGAACTTGGAGAGCTACAGCTTGACAAATCTCTTTGTTCTTTTATTTTCAGGCTCCTTTGATAAAAGACTTTCTTAACTTTTACAGTCTCTTAGGTCCAGTCTCCAAACCTCAGGAACAGATTTAGTGATACCCTAGAGAAATGGAGTAACCAATTGTTCTGAAGTTTTGGACAGAAATGTATTACTTTTCTATGTATAATAATGTTACATTTGTGCAAGATGTTAATGTTTGTAATTAGCCTTTCAAATCAGGAAATCCTCCTATGAATTTTCAAATTTCCTCCAGCACAAATGTATTGAATTTTTGTTATCTGTAGATGCCTGCAGTTGTCTTTGTTCAAGGAGGAATGCAGAGGTTAGGAGTGTAGATCGAGTGTGTATTTCTAGAGCTGCTTGATTGAAAAAATCAACAATTCATTGACAACACATTCTTATTTTCAAAATAATTTCATGAAAATGTCAAAATCCTTCAGTTAAATAAATTAAGAATTACAGTTCCGATAGATAAAAAATATTAAAAACCTCCCAAACCCAAAACTTTATTTCTATTTCTATTTTTTTTTTCCTGGCTATGTCATGTAACAAAAAGTCCTGCTTTGAGCGTAGTATATATGATGGTTAGGAGAAAGATCCAAACATCTAATTGCTGCTCCTATGTTGGTATCCTCTGTTGCCAGTGAGTGCTTTTGCATTTCAGTTTTGAAGACAGAAGTATTGATAACAGTACCAAGAAAATTGAGCGGCCATGGATTGGTACTAAAAGTTTGCACAATTATTTTTGCAAATTCCAGCAGAGTTGGTGGGGAAAAGGATCTACTGTAATGGTTATGTGTTGGGCACAGAATTTTCTCAGCTTTTATTTTTATACAAAAGAAAAACATTAGGATTGAAATAAAAGTATTTGACTCCCTAACTCCTGAGATATTTCAATGCTTTATCCTCAATTTTGGTGTAGAACTGCATTTCAGAGTCCTAGCATTTTGTACTGGATGGAAGTATGATTTTTCAGTGTAGTGGAGGGGTAATTAATTACTGCAAGATGATATTTTTAAAAATATTAATATAGTTTATTAATATTAAATATTCAGAACTCGTGGCACCCTGATCACCAATGTAATAATAATAGGTTCTATGCATCACTCATGAAAACTTTATATACAGGTTATAACAGGATCTAGAAATAACTAGTAAATACATACATTAATTATACTTGACTAAACTGGCAGAGAAGGTTGCTGTGGTTAGCGTACCGCCTGCGGTCAATACTCCGCTTGCTCACTAGATGGACGCAAGGAGCTTCTTTCTCCTTACGGCAGAAGGCAATTATGATTACAGGAGGCTTTAAGTATTTACTCACAAAAATATTATCTGACAGTACCCAAAGCTCATGGTGGGGTTGCTGTCGGTAGCCGTTAGAGGCTTTGGAGTTTCCCCAGACTTCTGGCTGCTGAGGAAAGGAGGCAGACGATCTCTGATCTAGTCCTGGTCTCCTCTGGATGATCTGTGTTATCTCCAGGGCTTCCCTTCTAGGCAGGAGGCTTTCAGATACAGGCAGGATGTCTTGCGGTGTGCAGTCTCAGCACAGTGTCATGCTGGCTGTGCAGGCCGAATGCATGGAGGCTTTTAGAGCCTAATCTTGGTCGCTGGGATCCCACACAGCTCAGGATGCAATAAAGTAGTAGGACCACAGATGCAATGGCAGATACAATAGTGGAGCACAGGTATAACAGCACACACACCTTGTAATGGCAAAGCACACACTTTGCTCATCTCCTTTTATCCATACAGCCCTAGACTAATGGGCCTTTGGAGACAGAATAGCCAATCAGAATGGCAGTTAGCCAAGCTCGACCACATTAGGTGAAGCCATGGGCTTGCTTTGCCCTTTTTAGGGCAGAACACAGGCCTTGCACAAGGCAACTGTGTGTACCTTGTTTACTGCAAGATCTGGGCAGGCCACAGACCCCAGACTTAGTGGCTCCAGATTCTTTGTCCTCTTTCCCACGGTTGCTCTCCCCAAAACAGAAGGAGGGAGAGCAGAAAAACATGTCTGGGCAAGCCAGGACATGTACAAGCCTATTTTGGTTTGCTTAGGCCTACCAAGACATTCAGAAGGAAATTTTTATTTTCTATTTACATTTTCCAGTCTGCTGTCTCAAATATGACTTCAATGTCCTTTAAATCAGCACAGCGTACTGTGGGAAACCACTCAATGTTATATCATGAATGTTTAGTGTTTAGTCAAATGTTTGTTTTTAAAAACCACATATTTAACATATTTCTATACTCTCTTCTTGAATGTGGAAAAAGTGCCAAACAACAGCTGTGAAATCTGAGTCCTCAATATCCCACAAATCAATGAAAAATCAAGCAAATAATTAATAATGTTTTATTTTAAAATGTATTTATATAAAAGTAATTATTTCAGACAAACCTTGACATGGGAAAAGAGAGATGACATAGTAGTACTGATGACACTGAAACACAACTGGTATTTATCTCAGAAAATGTTCAGTTTTCCTGTAGTGAATAAACTGAAGACAGATAAGAAAGTACTCTTTCTGTGAAATTCCAGTCTTTTTTTTTGGCTTTCAGTTCTTGCACTGACATGGGATTGGATATTCTTTGAATAAAAGCCTTTATAAAATAATTTTAAAATTTTTATCCAAGTTGATTTGTATAGTCCATACATACCTCTAAACATATCTAGGATGGTGGTCAGTGGAAGCTATCTGTCTCTCAACTTTCACCCTGCAAAGCATGAATATATATGTGAGAGTATAGTTTCAGAGGTGCTTTTTTTCTGTTGTGGCTGTTTCCTCACAGAAGACAGCTTCCTTCATCCTTCTTTCCACTGCTGTCACAGCTCATTACTTTCTGTGCACACAGCTCACTGCCTCTTCTGATTTTGTTTGTTTGTTGGTTTTGTTTGTTGTTTTTTTTTATTTTGGTTTGTTTTATAGAATTCTTTTTACTGCACATCCTTTGACTGACTGTATTGTGTTGTGACCTCTCAACCATGAATCATGATAGTGCTTGATAGACTTTTGAGTGAATATAAGTACTCAGGGTAGGGGGCAACAAAAATCTGACTATTGCTGAAGCTGTTCTGTGGTGAATGGTACCCTGAGAATAGCTACTTAATTTTAAGGAAGATAAAGCTTTGGGAAAGGAATCTTACCTAGTAGAGACAAAGTCATAGTTTTAATTCTTCCTTGCTGGAAATCATAATGAAGACTCAATATCCCATGGGGCAAAAAACAAGCTTAGCAATGAAGTGGGCAAATATCATTGTTAAAATTGAGTCTTGATGGACACAACAACTGAAAGAAATGGGAAGAGCATGTGAAGAAAAACTAGGAAGAGAAAACAAAATGAACGGAGAAGAAGCAGAAGTAATTTTTACTTAGAGTGACTTTTGCTGAATACTTCTGCATTCTTTAAAGAAAATTTGATGGAGACATTTAGGAACAAGATGAAAGGCTAACTACATTTTGTGTTTCTCCAGCTAATCAGTACAGCACAGAACATAATACTTAGTCTCCTTCTTTTACTGTTTTCCCAGGAGATGAAGGAAGCAGGTTAGTGTCAAACATGTAAGGGAGCATTAGGATACTGGAACTCTTTCATGGTTTAAAAAGAGAGTAGTTCTAAGTCCTAAAGAAACTTTTTTTTTTGTGTGTGTGTATGTGTGGATTGTAATCTATGTTAAATCTGTGCTATCAGAAAGCCAGTGCCATGTAGAAAGCATTATTAACCTTTGTAAAACAAGCCAGAATATCTGTTAAGACTGGAGGTATAATGATTACTTTTGCAGTGACTTGCCAAATCAAGGTTAGTACAATGTTAGGAGAAGTCACAGATCTGATGGTTTTACTTTTGTTAATTGAGTAGTTATTTTTGTCCTTGTGAAAAGTTACCATGGACACACTATTATCATGACTTTTTCTGTCCACTTCTCCTTGACAATGTAAGGATTTTCTGTGCTCCTATTTGCCATAATGAGATGCACTGGAGTCTTCTTTACTTGTATCATTTAGCAAGATCCTTTCCTGAACAAGTGGAATCTCTTTCTGGCTTCATTTTCCTTATTTTATCCTACTCGCTCTAGAAATCCTGTGCTGATTCATGAACACTCATGCTCTATTGCCAACTGGTTTGGGTCTGATGCCTGAGGCACAGAAACTGCCCATTTCCAAAGCTTGGAATATACTTGAGATCAGCACCTTTGGCATCTTGTAGATCACAACCACTTTATACTTCCAGCTTGTTTCTAGCACACTGATTTTGCAGCTATCAACTTCTCATCTTGGTAGCCAAATTTTATCTTCATCTCTCCTGTGGTAGTCAGTTAAATACCAACACCATTTTTGACTGAAATTCTGAAGGATATTTACTCTTCCAAATTAGCCACAAATCCGGTGGCATCACAGAAGATTAGCCAGCATTGCTGATTCTGTCTCCTGGCTACTTTATACAGTGTGTCAATGTTAAGGCTATAGAAAATATTTGTGAGTAGAAATGTGTTGCAAAAGTGGTTTTCCTGCCTTGCTGGGGGAGAAATATATTTATCTTATAGAATTACAGATATGTAGAATGCTAGGTTGGAAGTGATCTCGAAGATCACCTGTTCACTTTTCTAAGTGTGAGAGTCTTCCCCTTGTTCAAATCAACAGAGATAAAGATTGCCTTTGTTACCTTCCCGGACTCCTCAGCCCAGTTCCTGGCCGAAAGCTCAGGGATGCAAATCAACAGAGATACAGCACCTTTGTGGCCTTCCCAGACTTCAGCCTGGCTTGAATGCCCAGGATGTGTAGGTCTTACATCAGCTACCCCGCAGAGAAAAGTCTTATGTGTATTCGGGGTATGCACAGGTAAGCTGCGCAGGGAGGCCCCTCCCCAGTGCCACCGCTGGACCCCTGCAAATACATGAGAATACACAGGAAGATTTCCTGGGGAGCTGCACCTAGACACCAATCTAAAAAGCTATAAAAAGAGACATGAGCAACGCCTGCCAAGATGAGCAACTCCACAAGAGGACCTCCACCAGAAGAATTCAAGGAACAGCTCCCACATAGCAACTCTAGGACAAGAAGAACTGACAAACTCCACAGAAGAACATCCCTGTGCCAGGCATACAACTCTCTCTAACCCCTCATCTGCAGCTGATGGTAATATAATCCCTGCTTTTTTCCTTCCCTGCTTTTCTCTTTTTCTCATTGTTCCCTCTCCGTCTCTCCCCCCTTCCCTCTCTCCCTCTGTTTTGTTCAACTTTATCCTTTAATAAATAGTTTTGTGGTGATATCTGGTCTCACTTGCACCTTAATTTCACAACATGGAAATCTAGAAGAGCAAATCTTGCTCCTCTGGACAGAGATACTGTTAATCTCTGTTCTCCAGACCTTGACACTAGGTGATGGTGTAGATTAAATGAGACAGCGGAGCACTCTATCAAGCTGAACCTTAAAACTGACCAATGTAGACGAATCCACTGATTCCCTTGGGAGATTATTCTAATATCTAACTGTTCTCATTCTGAAAAAAAAGTCTTCTGGATTCCTATTGAAATCTCTCCAGGAGTAACTTGTACCCATTGCCCCTTATCTTTCCTCTTGACTTTTCATAAAAAGGGAGTCTTCATCGTCGTGGTAACTACCCTTTAGTACTGGTATGTAGTAATAAAGTCTCCTCTAAGCCTTCATTTCCCAAGGCTCAATAATCCCTGTTCTCTCATTGTTTCCTCATATAGCAAGTCTTCCAGTTCTCTGATCATTCTTGTGGCCCTTCTCTGGATACTTTCCAGCTTGTATATATTTTTTTTGTATAGCAGGGACCACAACTGCATGCTGTACCCCAGGTGTGGTCTGACAAGCTTTGAGTAGAGTGGGACAATGTCTTTCCTGCTGGCAATGGCTGCGTTGATGCAACTCAGCATCCTGATGGCCTTGTTTGCTGCTGCAGCACAGTGTTCACTTATGCTGAGATTGTTATCTACGAAGACCCCCAGATTCCTCTCCACAAGGCTGCTCTGTCAGCATGCTCTTGATCCCAATATCCACATCACTTATGAAGATATTATCAATGCTGGGCCCAATATCAATCCTTGGGGGGCCCCACTGACAATTGGCTGCCAGGTTGAGAAAGAACTATTTTCTACCACCCTCTGGGTACAGCCTGCCAGCTAGCTCCCCAACCATCACACAGACCACCTATCTAGGCCATATTGCATTAATTTCTCTAGGAGGAAGTCATGGGGGACCATATCAAAGCATCTGAGAAGTGCAGGTAGACAATATCAGCTGCTCACTCTGTGTCAACGGAGTCAGTTATTTTGTCATAGAAGGTGATCAGGTTTGTCAAGCGCAGTTTGCCCCTGGTGAACCCATGCTGGCTTTTCCCAATTGCGTGTTGACTTGTGACTGTCCCCAGGAGGATTTGTTCCATAACTTTCCCAGGGATTGAAGTGAGCCTAATGGGTCTATAACTACCTGGCTCCTCCTTGGAGCCCTTCTTATAGATGGGGTGATATTAGTCTTCTTCCAGTCTTTAGGGAAGTTTCAGAAGATCTTCGGAAATGCAGTGAGATAGTTTATTCCTTACTAATGAAAAAATATTTACACTTGATAACGACTTTTCTGAGCTATTATATTCCTTGATCTGCTTGTATGTTGAAATATCAAATCACAGAATCACAGAATCACAGAATCTCAGAATCTCAGAATGTCAGGGGCTGGAAAGGACCTCAAAAGATCATCTAGTCCAACCCCGCTGCCAGAGCAGGATCACCTATACCAGATCACACAGAAACACGTCCAGATGAAAACTATGTTAAGGAAGAAAATGTGTATTGAAAACATGGGACAGAAATACAAGAGTCCAAGAAGTAACATGCTATACATACTAGTGAGACCTATTTTACACAATTGTGCTTTTCCATATGTAGCATGGAATATGGATCATTATCTAGCAGCGTGAAGCCATTTTGTTAAATATTCTGTGATATGAAAAAAGCCAGTCTATAACTCACTTTTAGGCATATTACATGTATGCAAAATACAACCTAATAATAGGTCAAACAACAAAGTAGCAGATCAGACTGGACTGTAGTCTGAGCTGGAAGGCTTATTTTATATTTGGGAAAAAATATTGGTTTAAATGCATTCATTATTATAATGTGTCCTTAATACTTCTCTAAGAGCCAAATTCACAAAATAAATGCTACATTTCTGAATACCTGTAGTCTGGCAGATATCATGCAAAATAGAAATCAGCTTCAATTTTTTGCCTTTTTTTTTTGTTTGTTTCACCTGTAAAGTCCAAATCCTATTTCCATACATGCACACATTTTTCCTTTTAATATCTGATTTTATAGCTAAATCATTAAACTGCACTTCACATATTTCCAATTAAATATTGGTCACTTCTCTTACAAATATCCTCACATTTTAATAGTAAAAATGCCTTGATTTAAAAAATACCAACAGCACTACAATAATAACTTCAAAATCAGATTGTTTTAAAATCGTACCAATATATATTTCAAGAGAAGCAATGTCCACGTGGAAAAGTCAGGCAGATGTTAATTTTATTGTGTAAATCCTCTTCAGAATGTATGTTCCTCAATATGAAATCTAAGGTACTTCAAAAGTATTGTGAAGTTGGAGAAGTAATACATCAGCTAAAATCTGGAGGCTTAAGATTTGCTCTTCTTCACCCCATTGAGCTTTGTGCAATAAGTAATGGAAAATGCCTTTTCATAAGTGCAGTTGATAAAGTTAAAACTTTTTTTTATTAATATTCTCCTGTAGAAATCAGGTACTGCTATAGATTTATACTGTGGATGCGTCTTGGTGCTTGTAATTTCTTCTGTACTAAAGATACAGCTGATAAGGATTTTATTTAATAAGGATAATTGTTGTTGAAGGGTTTGGATGTTTAATATTCCTTAGGTATCTCTACTGACAAATCTAAAAAATGTGAGAATCTCTGGTACTTGACGATGACCTTCAGTGATATTACAGGGATTTATGCAAGTCTTATTCAGGTAAATGGTGCAATGAATACAGTATTTCATTGTTCTCGCGATGATACCGCTTGTAAAGATAGGGCCTGCAGGTGGTGGGTACTGCAAGCAACTGTATGAATCTAAGCTTTCTCTTTGACTTTGCTGATGATTCAGGCAGTTAATAGATGGCACCCTTTAAAGTCTTAGCTTCCAGAACAGGGAGTGTGTGCAGTCTGTCTGCTGGGAACGGTCTCTGGAATACATTAACCCTCAGTTCATGTTCAGGAATGGTTTTAGAGAGTGCTAGCAGGAGTCCAGGCTAGAATCGTTCCAGAATCTTCCTAAAAGAAATGATGATATAAATTATAGTCTCCCTGTACCAGATGTTCTGCAGCACTTTCTAATGTCGCCTCTGTATCCTAATTGCTCTTGGATGGATTGCTGGTTATGGCAAGACTTCAAGGATTATTAATGAGAGAAGAATCCATTCAAAGTTTACTGAAAAAAAAAATTTAAAAAAATAATTCATATATGATTCATGAAATTCAAGAACTTTGGAGGAGACGACGGAGTGACATAAAAGAGAAAAAGGTCATTTACAGAATACATCTCTGAACCTACACGGTAAGCATATAAATATTTCTAATATGCAGATACTGTTTCTGAGTAGTGGCAGAAAAGACTTCTCTGATGGAAGGGGAGACCATAAACTATGCAACTTGTCTTCATGCATTTCAGTAGCTTCATTTCCTTCAGAGTGAAGGACCTGAAGACTGACTTTGTATCCTGTTGGTGGTGAACTCCTCAAATGTTGAAGACGAATTACTCAAAATTGCATGGAATGTTAAAAAAACAAACAAACACAACAACCAAACCACTAAACAAAGCAAACAAACAACAACAAAAACCAAAACAAAACAAAACAAAACTGTGAAACCATTTTCATGCTCACAGAAGCCCTATGCCCACAAGTAAGTTTAGATACTGGATGGAAAGCCAACTGAGTTACTGTACTGGTTTCTCAAATTAGGCATGAAGAAGAGGGACTCTCTTTCCATGCAAGAACCATTATTGTCAGAGTTAACAGAAGACAGGAATTTTCACTGAAAATATTACTTTGCTGTTTTCAAAACCAGTCATCAAAGACCCACTGGGGATGGTTGTCCAGATACTTTGAGGTGTTGAAACACCATAGAAATCAATGTAAAATTTAATGTTCAAATAACTTGCTCAAGATCTGTATGCTACTATCTATTTTAATTAATCTTTTGTAGCAAATGCAAGTCATTCACAGCAATTTAAGAGTTGACACTTTGCAGCAATAAATATTAATTATGTTAGAATGTTTGTTTTACCTCCTATTGTCTTTCTCGTGGGTATTTGAACTCTTTAGGTACAGTTTTGTATTTAGGAATTTTACTTCTCTTTCAATTCCATAGTGGTCATATCCATCCTCCACTAAGTTTATATTTAGCTTTTTTCTCTCCAGAGTCAAATTTGGTTGATAGTAACAGTGAGATGCATTAGTTGATTCAGGGACATATTTCTAATTCTCCCATGATTTCCTAAAATAATTTCATTTTAATATTTAAGATAGAATAACCTGTTGAGGGCTGATCAGAACTTTGATCTTGATCTCATCCTTGATCACTTTGGCATTGATTTAACATTATTCTTGCCATAACAAGCAGACTAGGATAAAACCTGTCATGTGCATTCATCTTTGTTAAAAGATGAATGAATAAGACAGGCTTTAAAAGCTTTCTAAAGAGCAAGGTGCTGGAACTGCATTCTCAATCTGCATTCCTTCATGCTGTTTTATGGGTTGTACTGAAAATGTGCTTTTTAGAGGTCAGAGATTTTTTTTTTCAGGTTTGAGTAAAGAATGTAAGCCATAAATTAAAAGGCCTATAGGATAAGTTCAAAACCTGTCTATTCCAGCTACAGACATCACATTCTCTTGAAAATTATGGCTAATCAAATACAAGTATTATAACTCATCTCTAGATCTCAAGCTAGCTTAACTCTTATCTATTTGTGGATTGGACTTTGCCTTTTATAAAATTAAAAAATAAAATAAAATAAAATAAAATCATAGAATCATAGAACCAACCAGGTTGGAAGAGACTTCCAAGATCATCCAACCTAGCTCCCAGCCCTAGCCAATCGACTAGACCATGGCATTAAGTGCCCCATCCAGTCTTTTCTTGAACACGTCCAGGGACAGCAACTCCACTACCTCCCTGGGCAGCCCATTCCAATGGCAAATCACTCTCTCTGTGAAGAACTTCCTCCTAACATCCAGCCTGTACCTCCTCTGGCACAACTTGAGACTGTGTCCCCTTGTTCTGTTGCTGGTTGCCTGGGAGAAGAGACTGACCCCCACCTGGCATCAACCTCCTATCAGATAGTTGTAGACAATAATGAGGTCACTCCTGAGCCTCCTCTTTTCCAGGATAAACAACCCCAGCTCTCTCAGCCTCTCCTCACAGGGCTGTGCTTCAGGCCCCTCACCAGCTTCATCACCCTTCTCTGGACACATTCCAGTACCTCAACATCTCTCTTGAATTGAGGGGCCCAGAACTTGACACAGTACTCAAGGTGTGGCCTGACCAGTGCTGAGTACAGGGGTAAAATAACCTCCCTTGTCCTACTGGCCACACCGCTCCTGATCCAGGCCAGGATGCCATAGCCCTCTTCTTTATTTTGCTGATTCGGGAAAGAGAAGTACAAGCTGCTGGAATACAAAATTCTTATAGGAGGTCTCATCTGATTGTAAGTAGGTACAAGAGCTTTGTGATACACCTTAAACTTTTATTCTCCTCCACATTAAAAGCCAACAGTTAGATGTATGACATTTTCTAATTACCTACCCAGTGGCATCTTTATGTGGAAGAAAATTTTTTTTAAAATATAATTAATTCCTTGCAATCGCTGTGAAAAATGAAAAGTAACAGGAAAAAATATCGTGGTCAAGCAGGCGTGTCCAGCATGACAGGAAAATATGCTCCTTGAAATACTACATCTGAAATTTGTCTGCTTTCCTGTGGGAGCTACATCTATGCCGATGTCGTGGTAGGCCTAGACAGGCCTCTTGGGCTTGTACATGTTCTGGCTTGTGCAGACATGTTTTTCTGCTGTTTTGGGGAGAGAGCAACCGCGGGAAAGGGGACAAAGGACCTGGCGCCACTAAGTCTGGGGTCCGGGGCCTGTCCATCACCTGTGGTTGCTAGGGGGCACATGATTGCCTTGTGCAGGGCCCGTGATCTGCCCAAAAAAGGATAAAGCAAGCCTATGGCTTCACCCAACATGGCAAAATCTTGGGTAACTGCCATTTGATTGGCTATCTTGTGTCCAAAGGTCCAGTTGATCTTTGGGCTGTGTTATAAAGGAGCAGGGAACACGGGGTGCGTGCCTTCCACCATTACAGATGCCTGCTTGCATCCTGCCTGCTGCCTCCGCGCATTCGCCAGCGTGATACGGTGAGACGTCCTGCCTGTAAGAGCCTGCTTCCAGAGCCAGCCAG